>VYZU01014844.1:22829-45018 GCA_013401355.1 Ceyx cyanopectus | reverse complement strand
TAAATAAATAAATCAGACTCTAACTCTCACAGTTGTTTAAAAAAAAAATAAAATCCAAAAACCCAAACCCTAAGTTTTCTCCATCATACAAGGGAGCTTTTCAGATTAAAATTTGAACATTATGCCTTGTGCCAATAATGGGAAAATTTTGTGCTGAACTCTGTTTGCTCATTTAAGAGCTTTGCTACATTTGATTAACTCAATTTTGACAAGCTGTTACTTGGTACAAGTTTCAGATACTTTGATTGCTCACATCCTTGGCTAATAAGCATCAGAAATGAATGTCAGTAAGACTGAAAAAAAAAGTAACAATTCAGAAATAGTACCAGGAGAATCAGCGTATCTGGCAAGCTTGTGTATTTTCTTTGAACTTGGACATGTGGCTTTGATTATTTAAAATTTTAAAAATAAGTAGGTATGTTACATATTCTCTAACTAATTGCTAAGTGGGGTCATCTTTGCTGTCCAAACTAGCAGCTTGAAGAAATGGAGTCTAAATGAAATGGGTTGCAGGATGTAGGTGGTACTCAAGAGATGATCACTCTGGAATGCAAAATCATTCACAGCAATAAGGAATTTTATTTTTTTTCTAATTTAGAACTGAGAGAAAATTGTAGTACATCATACATTCTTTCACTGTCATTAAGCTACTCAAGATTTTGGAAGCAAAGACATTTCTTTTTTCTTTCAAATGAAATATGCTGACATTGCTTTCTTCTGTACACAATATTAGATCATAGATGCTTATTTGATGACCACTTATCAATTATACCATGAACAGCTCCACCATACCAGCAGGAGAACACTTTCCTGCCTTATGTAATAATGAGAAGTCTTTTAGGTTGCTCCTACTGCACGATAAAAAAAATCAAATAAAATAAATAACAAGATGGTCAACTATAAAAATCATGTTGCTCTGGAGTTCCAGGCCATAGTTTCTGGAGAGATATTACCATTAAATATCGTAGATGGGATCTGAGGTAGCTAATGGTGGGCATTATGCTGAAGGCCACTCAGTGGCATTTTACCTTTCCCTTCCATTGCAGGTCAGGTTTTCTCTCAAACTTTTACACAGCACTGAATATTCACATAAATGCTTGTGGCAGTGTGAAAGCAAATTATTATCAAGATAAATGAGGGCTAGACAGAAAGTAAAAATTATTAGGACTGGATTCTTGTTCAGTAATCAGAAAATATGGTAGATATTACTCATCTTCCCCAGCTTTGATCCTATTTTATTTATTATAGAGCTAATCAGAATACTACTGTCACTACCAAAGAAGAGTGAAATTAAAACCACCTCTACAATTTACTTTCTGCTTTGAGAAACTTCTCTGCAGAAATTAGTCCAATGAATGGTTTTGCCCTGGGCATTTATCTGTAATATTTCATCTGACCTACATGCACACCTTGACCAGCACACAATCTGCCCTGCTTACAACTGATTGGGTTGGACCAAGCTCCTACACACTGTCACTGCTGGCAGCAGATCCAAGATCTAGTCTTTCTCCTCAGGCTGGGAGAAATGCTTGGTTCAGTCCTTTAATAGTTACTTAAAATACAAACACTTTATTATTTACTGAGAAGACAAATGCTTAATTGTTCTATGACTTTTTTTTGCTTCATCTGTATTAAACTCTGGAGTTGTTTTATTCTAGGAGGTCCTTTCCAACCATAATTATTCTGTGGGTTTTTTTGGAGGTCTCTTTGTCTATATATATGTCTTTCATAGTAAAAGAACTCCAGTCCTTGCCTCATTTCTAAGCTGCAGACACCTGTGAGATCAGATTCTCTTCCACTACAAATCCAAAACATAACCTTGCATTGTATTTATTTAACAGCTTATCAAATAACATCTTCACAACTTCTTCCAGAATCTGTATTTTTGTCAGCTGGATTTACCTGGTGGCTATAAGAGAACAAGGACAATGCATCAGAAGAACAAATGTCATAAAGATCTGTGAAGTTGTTGATGCTGGAAGAGTCCTTTATCCTCCATCCAGCTGCCTCTGTCTTGGAAGGAGCCATCTCACCTCTCACCTGCAAAGCAGCACTACTCTGCTGACCTTTGCTTATGTTTCCAACAGTTTCTCAGGCAAAAAACAANGGGAAATCTACAGTTAATAGGACACAAGACATTTCTCTAAGGAGCTGAGTAGCCTATAACTGGCCATTAGACCATTCTTTCACCTTATTTTGAGATGCACAGATAATTTATGGAAACAAAATGATTCTTTCTCTGGATCTTTGCTTAGACATGCTGTCATAATTCTTACCAGTTGCATGAAGCACTATTAGCTGACCCAGAATACAATAGAAGTGGGAAAATCCCAGCACTGCCCCATAAATAAATAAATCAGACTCTAACTCTCACAGTTGTTTAAAAAAAAAATAAAATCCAAAAACCCAAACCCTAAGTTTTCTCCATCATACAAGGGAGCTTTTCAGATTAAAATTTGAACATTATGCCTTGTGCCAATAATGGGAAAATTTTGTGCTGAACTCTGTTTGCTCATTTAAGAGCTTTGCTACATTTGATTAACTCAATTTTGACAAGCTGTTACTTGGTACAAGTTTCAGATACTTTGATTGCTCACATCCTTGGCTAATAAGCATCAGAAATGAATGTCAGTAAGACTGAAAAAAAAAGTAACAATTCAGAAATAGTACCAGGAGAATCAGCGTATCTGGCAAGCTTGTGTATTTTCTTTGAACTTGGACATGTGGCTTTGATTATTTAAAATTTTAAAAATAAGTAGGTATGTTACATATTCTCTAACTAATTGCTAAGTGGGGTCATCTTTGCTGTCCAAACTAGCAGCTTGAAGAAATGGAGTCTAAATGAAATGGGTTGCAGGATGTAGGTGGTACTCAAGAGATGATCACTCTGGAATGCAAAATCATTCACAGCAATAAGGAATTTTATTTTTTTTCTAATTTAGAACTGAGAGAAAATTGTAGTACATCATACATTCTTTCACTGTCATTAAGCTACTCAAGATTTTGGAAGCAAAGACATTTCTTTTTTCTTTCAAATGAAATATGCTGACATTGCTTTCTTCTGTACACAATATTAGATCATAGATGCTTATTTGATGACCACTTATCAATTATACCATGAACAGCTCCACCATACCAGCAGGAGAACACTTTCCTGCCTTATGTAATAATGAGAAGTCTTTTAGGTTGCTCCTACTGCACGATAAAAAAAATCAAATAAAATAAATAACAAGATGGTCAACTATAAAAATCATGTTGCTCTGGAGTTCCAGGCCATAGTTTCTGGAGAGATATTACCATTAAATATCGTAGATGGGATCTGAGGTAGCTAATGGTGGGCATTATGCTGAAGGCCACTCAGTGGCATTTTACCTTTCCCTTCCATTGCAGGTCAGGTTTTCTCTCAAACTTTTACACAGCACTGAATATTCACATAAATGCTTGTGGCAGTGTGAAAGCAAATTATTATCAAGATAAATGAGGGCTAGACAGAAAGTAAAAATTATTAGGACTGGATTCTTGTTCAGTAATCAGAAAATATGGTAGATATTACTCATCTTCCCCAGCTTTGATCCTATTTTATTTATTATAGAGCTAATCAGAATACTACTGTCACTACCAAAGAAGAGTGAAATTAAAACCACCTCTACAATTTACTTTCTGCTTTGAGAAACTTCTCTGCAGAAATTAGTCCAATGAATGGTTTTGCCCTGGGCATTTATCTGTAATATTTCATCTGACCTACATGCACACCTTGACCAGCACACAATCTGCCCTGCTTACAACTGATTGGGTTGGACCAAGCTCCTACACACTGTCACTGCTGGCAGCAGATCCAAGATCTAGTCTTTCTCCTCAGGCTGGGAGAAATGCTTGGTTCAGTCCTTTAATAGTTACTTAAAATACAAACACTTTATTATTTACTGAGAAGACAAATGCTTAATTGTTCTATGACTTTTTTTTGCTTCATCTGTATTAAACTCTGGAGTTGTTTTATTCTAGGAGGTCCTTTCCAACCATAATTATTCTGTGGGTTTTTTTGGAGGTCTCTTTGTCTATATATATGTCTTTCATAGTAAAAGAACTCCAGTCCTTGCCTCATTTCTAAGCTGCAGACACCTGTGAGATCAGATTCTCTTCCACTACAAATCCAAAACATAACCTTGCATTGTATTTATTTAACAGCTTATCAAATAACATCTTCACAACTTCTTCCAGAATCTGTATTTTTGTCAGCTGGATTTACCTGGTGGCTATAAGAGAACAAGGACAATGCATCAGAAGAACAAATGTCATAAAGATCTGTGAAGTTGTTGATGCTGGAAGAGTCCTTTATCCTCCATCCAGCTGCCTCTGTCTTGGAAGGAGCCATCTCACCTCTCACCTGCAAAGCAGCACTACTCTGCTGACCTTTGCTTATGTTTCCAACAGTTTCTCAGGCAAAAAACAAACTGTGAAAGGGATGTGAGAAGCAGAAACAGCAGCTAAATGCCAAGCTGACCAGCTGGGCTTTGCCAGCTTACCCTCTGACCTAAGGTGCATCCTTAGCACATCAGACTTAACACATAGCATAAACACCTACATACTTTTCTACCTCAAGGAAAAATCACTGCTTGAATTTAAAAAAAAAATTGTTTTAATGGTCAAAAGTTTGCTTATCTTCAGTGTCTGACAGTGACACTGAAATCATACACCAGTTTGGTTAGACCTCCCTTTATTTGGTGAAGCAAATACAGATCTTGTCACTATAGTGACTAATGGGTCTGCATCATATGTATCTTGATTCAAAACAGAAGGCAAAACATACACTAGACAGCCAGATATTAGTCAGCTATTCCTTGTATACATTCAGGAGAGTATGAAATATAGTAATGAATTTTAAATGCCTTCTGTTGTTGTGATGGTAGTCGGTATTTTTTAATAGTTATTTTCAGGTAATTGCTGTTTCCTGGTATTTCTTCTACAATATATTAAAATAATAGTTATGCACAGAGAAATGTACACTTCAGACTCAATAAAACTCTTCCTCTTGGGTTAATAGTGAAACTGTGTGATTAATTTCCAAAATGACAAGTGCAGAGATCTTTCTAATCAAAGCAGATAATAGGATGTGTACAAAAATGGCCTGTCACTGTAATAATTGCATGTTACCAAATCCATTCCTAGAATGATGGAAATCATATACATACTAGGGTAATAATATATGTATTTTCACATGCAGAGTTCTTTATACATGTATGTTTATATATATAAATAAATACAACTTTATGAGCTCTACTAGGTTTTTAAAAGAATTTGCAATAGCAGTAGGCCATAAAATCCAGTAAGCTGTATCTCCTTGCACATGTTGGATTCAGTATGGCTTTATTAAATTTCACAAACTAGAGCACTTCTCCAGAACAGTTCACAGATTTTAAAATTAAATTATTTATCTATCTCCCAAGAGTTTAGTGATTTGGTTTCTTTACTAAAAAAAGTTGTGCAAATCATCACTGGAATTGTTCTAGGTCTTGAAATATAAATGCAATTGTGCACAATTAGAGAAAAGGGATTGCATCTCCCTGACTGTTTGGATCTTTCTGTGTTCATTCCCAGTTATTGAAACAAAGTTTGTGCTCTCACTGTACCTCCATGTGAGCTGCCTGTTCATATCTAGGGCCAAATAATAATAGGCTGCAGATCATAGCTCTTGTGGAATTTAGAGAAGCTTAAAAAGTCACTGAAAAGTTCGCATGAGTTATTTTCAGTGTAGTCCTTTATAAAGCATATTCAGAAATTCTCACACAGTTTAACCAGCAGCTTTGAATGCCTCATGANTATAGTGACTAATGGGTCTGCATCATATGTATCTTGATTCAAAACAGAAGGCAAAACATACACTAGACAGCCAGATATTAGTCAGCTATTCCTTGTATACATTCAGGAGAGTATGAAATATAGTAATGAATTTTAAATGCCTTCTGTTGTTGTGATGGTAGTCGGTATTTTTTAATAGTTATTTTCAGGTAATTGCTGTTTCCTGGTATTTCTTCTACAATATATTAAAATAATAGTTATGCACAGAGAAATGTACACTTCAGACTCAATAAAACTCTTCCTCTTGGGTTAATAGTGAAACTGTGTGATTAATTTCCAAAATGACAAGTGCAGAGATCTTTCTAATCAAAGCAGATAATAGGATGTGTACAAAAATGGCCTGTCACTGTAATAATTGCATGTTACCAAATCCATTCCTAGAATGATGGAAATCATATACATACTAGGGTAATAATATATGTATTTTCACATGCAGAGTTCTTTATACATGTATGTTTANGTTTGGATCTTTCTGTGTTCATTCCCAGTTATTGAAACAAAGTTTGTGCTCTCACTGTACCTCCATGTGAGCTGCCTGTTCATATCTAGGGCCAAATAATAATAGGCTGCAGATCATAGCTCTTGTGGAATTTAGAGAAGCTTAAAAAGTCACTGAAAAGTTCGCATGAGTTATTTTCAGTGTAGTCCTTTATAAAGCATATTCAGAAATTCTCACACAGTTTAACCAGCAGCTTTGAATGCCTCATGAATTTTTATGATCTTGTTAATACTGAAATAGTGAAGTTCTTTCTTTGCTTAGTTTATCTTGACAGTAGCATGGGGAGTTATATTAATCTCTTGATACATCTCTTTATATGCTCTAGCACAATGTTTATAGAAAAAAAAAATGTGATAAAATAGGTTCCGTTTCTTTGGGGTTTGACAGCTAAAGCTGAGGTTCACATATGACTATATGGCTCAGATACAGTAAAACTATTCGTAATGTAGCCTGCAAAGTAAAATCCAATTTTACAAACTGGAACTGTTCTTCATGTTTGAACTGGCCAAAGAGCTTTAAAGCTGATCAACAGGTACTCACAGCTTGCCTGACCAGGTCAAAATCCCTGCTCCTGATGGATGTGTCCAGGGGAACCACTAGGGATACAGAGGGGAAAATCACCTTGTTTAGCCTACCTTTTGACTCTATTTCCAAACAACACCAACCCACTGAGAGCATCCTTTTCCTTAGTCTCATCTTCTTGATTCCCACAGCATCCTCTCTCCTCATACAGTTCCAGCCCTCTTCTCATCCTATCACATTATTTCTGCTTTCTTGCAGCTTATGCATTGTTGGTGCAGACTTGTGTTTTACAGAACTGTTGTAGTCCTGCAGGTTTTTGATGAGAATTGTGATTTACACGTTGGGTTTTTTTCAGTCAGACTTTAAGCCCACTACATGTGTTTGAGACATGACTCAGGGTTCACAACAAGGCACAGTTCAGTCTGGCATGTAGCAAAACAAAGCTGTGATGACACAAAATTAAACATATACACAGGTTTTGAATAATATGGTTCTGTCATGCTGGCAGATATCAGCCTCTGAAAAAAAGAACAAAAGAATCAGTGTTCAACATAAAGAAACTAATCACACTAAGAAAACTCATATATGTTTTTTTTTTTATAACTTGGGCCATAAGCTTCTTTGAGAAAGGGCTCCTCTGTCAGCACCTGAGCACTGGAAAATGTCTGGTCCCAGTGTTGCAAACAGAGAGATTTTGAAATCTGTTTTTGAAATCAAATTATTCAAAATAATTCCAAAATGTTATGGTTCTTGCTGGTCTTCAAGGAAGTGAACTGAAGTGCCAGCTTTGTGCAACAAGGTTCATGCAGAGATCAAACCTGCCTCATTCAAATTCCTGTCCACCTGCTCAGTAATCTAATGATCACCTTCCTATTTTACAGGTTACACAAATTTATTTTAAACAGAAATATGTGACAGACAGGGAAAGAAATGAACCTACAAATTATCTCAATTATATTTTCATTGTCTATCTTGACATTGCCTATTTTGTCAGAGACATCAGGGTTACTGGAGTCATGCTTCTTATCACTTCTTGTCAGAAATAACAGGCTGCATAGCTGAGAAATGTGTGCAGTTTCCAGAAAGACTGAGAAAAATAAGTAATACCTGGATATCATGGTGGCAAGTGAATAATAGTGGTACACTGTTTCCCACTAAAAGCATTGCCCCAGCTGTAATCAGGCTGGACACAACCTGTGTTTCCACAGTCACATCATTAAGTTTCAGACCCACAAGCTGAAAAAAAAGAATATTTTCCTAAAGCAGAAATAAGGCTTTAAATTCTGGTGAGACTCTTCCATGTGCTGTTTTCTTCAAGTAAGTATATACTTCATCTAGATGTGACTTTTTCTTCCTCAATTGTTCTCTTGATTCTTAATTTTAATCAGCCTCCGTTGATTCTGTCAAAGGCAGACACTGCAGTGCAATGATAAGTATTGCCATTACAAGCACAGATGATCACTGTTCAGTGCACAGGTTTTGTGCTTTTTAGAAAAAAAAATAAATCACTCATTCTACTTATGATATTTATCTAAATGTGCTTTTAAAACAATCTGGCAAAGAAGTAATTAGTATTGTTTGCACAGTTAGCAGAATTCATTTTTTATTATCACTGTGATTTTCAGTGAGCACTAATAAAATAAGCAGAATATTTAAGTGTAGTAGCATTATAATACATGGACATGTCTAGCTAACAGAGTTAAAATTTGTGGACTCCTTTGTGAGTGGAAATTTGAAGCTACTTCAGATGTAATAGGTATCTGAAACTGATTTAATTGTAATATTACAGCTTCCAGAGAAAAACATATTTTTCTATCAGTTCTTAAGGTATTTTATAGCATGTAATCAATGTGCATTAAGTTTCACAATTTCTTACCTACGAAGTCTTGAATTCAACTCCCAAAGCACACCTTATTTCTACATAATGTGGAACAAGTAATTTCTGGAATAACTTGTATGTACTTTAGGATTAAATTCAACATTTGTGCATTCCCCACATGCTTCAAAACAAAAGCTGTTTAAAATAGGGTAAATGCTGCAGTTTAGCCCAAGACCACTACTAAAATTATAAACCATGGCAAAATTTATTGTTCATTGGAAACTATCTTTTGGATCACTCCAGAGAGGATACAAGTCTGTTGTGCCACTGAAGAAATGCCTCCCTTATTCTCTATTGCTGTTTTTGCTCCAGCAGAGTAGCAGATTAAATTTACATTTTAGGGGACATCATCAGCTTGCCCCTCTCATTGGAAAATATTCTAGCCACTAAATTTATTCTTAAGCAAGTCAGTATTTATTAGTGTCTCATCCAAAGCCTGACATTCCTGAAGATCCAAATGCAAGTCCTGTATAACTCTTTAATTTTCACCCTTAGGGAAGAGTCAGAACAGTTGATGTTTGTACCAGCTGACAGTGTCTAGTGGAAAGCTCCTGCCATACATCATAGCAAACCAACTGCTCCTCCTTACGGTTCTACAGCACAGCTGTGGTAAGACCAAGGGAGCAACCAGAGCTGCTCTATCTGCCTCTGCTGGCAGTGATCCCGGTCTGTGGTGGGGAAGGGTCCCACCTGCACAGCCTCTATGCACACATCCCTCAGCAAACAGCCATGTGCTGCTGTCAGAGATGACCCTGCAAATCCCACACAGGCCATCAGGTCAGAGGTGGCAACAGGGATGCACAGAGAACAGAGGAATAGCTTCCATCCCAGTGATGATACCAGATGTCCAAACACTAATAAAATTCCCTATGATCTCTGACAGATAAGTCTAAGCCTGTAAATCAGAAGGGAACATTCCTGTGCACTCTAACCTTACAGTTGTCTATACAATTACATCTCCTTAGAAGGCCCTTGTGCAGTTTTGGCCAATGATGGCTGATAGTCTCACCAAAAAATATATGACAGAGAGAGTCTGGAAGCTGGGACAAATCAAGGACCACTTCTGATGAGCAGTTTCTCTGTCATTTCTTACTGCAGAGCACAAAGAGTTCATGCACCTTGATAACAGCTCCAGTTTCCCCACTGTTTGGAGACAGCTTGGTATCAGTAAAATGGTATGCAAAACTTCCTGGTTATGGGGTTTAAAAACAAACAAACAAACAAACAAACAAAACAACAAAATATGGAGTAGGAGAACAGAAAAAAGTTTCCAGTTTCACACTTGTCAATATTTTTCTATTTGCTTTTGAAAAAAGTTTCCACTGCTACACAGACTCCTGTAAGAGACAGAGCTCGCTGACAATAAAATTACTTTTCTCAGACACTTCAATGTACTTTCCAAATTAACAGCTAATGTCCCAGTGACCAGCCACAAGGCAAAGCCATTTGTTCAAGCACAGTGCTGCACTTTTAGGCTGAAGTGAGCCACTCTCCTGTTCTCCATATTTTTCATGCTGTACTTGGGCTCCCGATACTAAAACTGCTGCCTTAATTCTTTGTGATCATCAAGGGGCAGGAGATGACTCATTTTGAACTAGCAAAAAACCAAGAGAGAAAGAAAATGCCAAAGTTCCCAAGTTCAGCACTCCAAAAATTGCATTCGATTTGACAAGCATGAGTGGAAAGTGCTCTTCACCAGACCCTGAACTGCAGCCCTGCTTAGCTCAGGAGCTGCAAAGCACAGGTCAGGCCAGTGAGATATGCAACAGAGAGCAAAACAGATAATACTGACAAGGCATTTGCCTTTAGAGAAGAAAAATAAGGAATCATTCTGATATAAATCTAAAAGGCCTGATGAGAATTTTCTTATTAATTGGAATAAAAGAGAGGTACTATAAAAAAAAAAAAAAAAGGAGGAATCTGGGGTGGAATTTACTAGATATACATCAGGTTCATGCAGTCCACTCTCTGTTTGCACTGCAAAGCTATGTGATTGAACAGGACATCTGACTCTGCTCACACCATGTCACCTTTGACACAGCACTTCACTAAAACACATGTATTTCACCTCTTCCACTGTTCTGCAAATTCACCTGCACTGATGGCTACAGAGTGACCAACAGGCAGATGAACCACAAGGGTAACACCAGGGGATTACTAAAAACACAAAGACAAACATTACCTGGAAATTTGTCTGCTTTTGTCAGCTAATGTCATTTTTAACCGAATTGGAAAGAAAATTGTGAAAAGAACTTTGGGATAGGATTGAAAATGGATATCTGAAAAATAGCTCCTAAGTAAGAACAAATGTAGCTTAATAGAGTGATGAGTCATGTTGCTGGAAGAAAAAGATAAAAGAACTCTTTTTTTTTTTAACAGTAATGATAATTTCCCTAGCATAAGTATCTCTCAATGCATGATTGAAGGTAATACTCAAACAGACAAATGTCTGCATCATTAGAGACGTAATAAACACCCATAAAATTGAGGTGTATTCAAGAACTTGAATTTCATCAGATCACCCATGCAAAGAGCAAGTTCTTCAAATCAGTCTACTTTCATCTCGCTGTTCCCAACTACAGAAGATTCCAGGCAGCCATCGGCAGTTCTCCTTCTGTTGGTTTTTTCTTTTTTTCTTTTTTTTTTAAGGCAAGTTTCCAAGTCTGGCAGGCCACTGGCTAATGTCAGATACACTCTGGTGTAAGTAGGAAAGTGTGGAGGGGGTGTTATTTCCCACAGAGAACCTGCAAGAAACAAGTCCCTGCAACGCATGGTAAGTGATGCTGTGTCCTGTCTGCCCCCACCCTGGCAGCCTGTGAGGACCAGGGTGGGAGGGGGGGTCCTGCAAGCCCCACTGATAGCACACAGGGCTTGTGACCATCCCATTCAGCTACAATTGCAAATCCAAAGCAACCCTAATGAATTTTCTTTTAGCTTTCTTTGATTTATAACAGACTGTGTCTGTCAGCCAAGGTTTACTGTAATCATCTTCAGTTATTACTGCTCTTATTGTAACCTTTTCTCAGTTCTGCAGCAAGAACTTCATTTTTTCCTCTGCTAGGATAATTCCTCCCTTGCCTTTAAAAGATTCCACAGCAAAAGGTTATGCTGGCCAGCACAGTGAAGTAATAATGTCCATGAGCATGGTGTTGCTTTTGGTGACATACTGAAGTGAATGAGGCACTGGGATGATTATATACTAAGAGGTCACAAAATGATCTAGAAGCAGAAACCGCTGTCCCTCAGTGGGGTGTAGAAAGAGAAAAAAGAAGAGTAAGTAAGAAAACTTGTAAGTCAAGATAAAGGTACATTAGTAAGCAAAGGATGGTAGGATGGGATGAAGGAAAAAGAGTGATGCAAAGGCAATCACTCACCACCTTCTTCGTCCAGCCAGTTCTGACCAAAAGATGACTAACCTACATAACCACACTCTTATATTGCTGAGCATGACTTTATACGGCATGGAAAATCTCCTTGGTTAGTTCAGGTCATCTGCCTTGTTGCATCTCCTCTCAGAACTCTTGCACATCCCTAATCTATTCAGTGGCAGAACAGAGTGAGAAGCAGGGAAAACCTTGACATTGTGCAAACACTGTTCAGCAAAAGCTAAAACATTTGTGTGCTGTCGGCATTGTTCCAGACACAAACCTAAAGCACAGGACCGTATGGGCTGCTCTGAAGATAATTAACTTCAACTCAGACAGAACCAGTACAGAAGGGCTGATTTTCAGATGAGATGTGCAGCTCTGGTTGTAAATAATTATATGAACAATACAGAATTCGCAGGCAGGGTCTGACCATTTTTTTCCTCATATTTACAAAAAAATGGCTCTGCATCTTCAAAGGCAGAATTAACGTAGTTGTGTGAGCTGGCCACTGAAAGTCTTGCAAACACAATACAAATCTGAGGTCATCACTGTTTATGTAGCACAAGTTTCAGAGTTTTAATATGGATGTTTGTTTGCATTCTACAGAGAATGTAATGATACTCCGCTTAAATTGCACCTAGCAGCCTTGTCTTTAACTTAACATTTTTTGTGGGGGAGGAAAAGAGCCAGGGGAAACAAAATATTGCTGATATAATTTCCTAACAAGCTGGCAATCAATTGGAGAAGTACAAATTACTTTAAATGCATCTGAGTGAAATATTTTGACTTGAATACATGTTTCAATTTCTTGCTTAGAGTCTGAGTTATTATGTTTTAAGCTGGGAAGGGAGAGAATCACACTTAGTGAACTAGACTCTTGGCTGTCAGCTGTACCTCAAAATCTCTCCATATATGGTAAGTCTGTTTCCATCATACATCATCCATCAGCTTTAGAATCAGATTATATATTTTATCAGAAGAATATAAAAATAACAAACCCACTCAGTTACAAATCTACTCATTCCTCCTAGTGCAGGATGCTGCAGATTTTCTTTTGTTGTTGCAGTTACCTCCAAATTTTAACACTGAAATAAACAGGCTTCCACATTTCAATGACACTTTGCCATACCCACTTTAAAAGCTGACAAGACATTTAAGACACTTTTCAGTGCTCTTCCTCCACTTCCTCCTATGGGAAGAACTTTTGCTGTGGGAGTACAACTGTTTATCTTGAACAGCTTGCTCAGTGGACTTCCTTGATCCTGTAATTACTAATCACGTCTGGATAACAACCAAAGGCCAAATACAGAGATACTTAGTATAATCCACTTTATCTTGTGCTGCTGTGCGAAATATTTACTAAGAGGTGGAAATGAGAGGCAGCAGCTGATGCTGAAATGAAGTAGAAATCAATGCAATTACTGCTTTCTAACCCTAGAAAGGTTTTTGGGTTTTGGTCTGGGTTTTTTCATTAACTATTTAAGCATAGGTTGGTCAGGCTGTGTAACATCTTTCCCTCAAATTAAGTTCAGAGGTTTAACAGTGGGAACCACATTAAGCAAGTAGTGCAGTACAACATGGGCTACACAGCACAAAAGCCAAGAGGATAGAAAAGTATTTCCAACTTCCATTCAGCCATTAGAAAACAAGTGGAAATTATGTGATGGGAATACCAGACAGCTAATTTTATAAATTCCTTTTGATTTGAACTGGTCCTTTGAACATGTGGGAACCATATCTAGGCTAATCTTTCAAAGCACATTTTACAGGCAGGTAAATCATTGATAAAACCTGGACTGAACTGAAATGACACATCCTGAATCCTCCAGAAAGAAAGAGATGTGAGACAGTCACCAGTTAGGAGGCTGATCACACAATGTGGTACTGCACATAGACTGTTGTGGTGAATGGTGTCCTGGAAAGCATAGGTTGTGAAGAAAAGCAGTGTTCCCAAAAAGAAGTAGTTACCTTGGAAAGAAGAAGGGAGCCCAGAAAGAAGAGCTCTTTCCTCTCAGACAAAAGATCTGGAAAGTAGTTTTCCTCCAGCTGTTGATTAGCAGCTCCTTTTAAGATAATTTATTATATCTAACCAAATATAAAAAAAAACCCAAAACAACAAACAACCCTTTTCCTCCTGTACAAAACAACAATATCTAGTGTTACAGCTAAGATACTAGTAAATTAAGGAGAGAAGACAAGAAGACACACAACAAAAAAGACAATTTTAGAATAGCAAAGTCATCTCTTTTAAATCATCTTCACCACTGACTGATCTGTCCTAGTAGATTAAAGTTATCAAGTTTGTATTGCTGCTATCACTGAATTCATTGCATTTGCTTTTATACACAAGGCACCGAAGCATACCATCTTCTAAAAAAGCAACTGAAATTTGTCTGAGCCTCTTTGAGCCACAAAATAAACCTCTCAGTCCAGAAATATGAAGTTAAGGGCATCTTTTAGCCTCCTCAATTCTGCCTGAATGTTTAAGAAGTTCTTCAGCCAGATGGAGCTGGGGGCACAAAGCATAGTATGGTCCTCATTTTACATCCACTGGTCCCAGTGCTGCAAAATCCTGCTCCAGGCTGTTTTAGTAGCCCCTGCACATATAAATGGTTGCAGTAGTATGAGTTGACCAGTGGTTTGCTTCAGCTTACAGTGAGAGAATATAAAGCTGATGCTGAATCAAGTGAGAAGGTCTACTTAATCTGTGCTTGCACTCATTCAGTTTACACACTTTATGTTATATTTCAAAGCCTGTCCAGCTGGGATCCAAATTCATTTGCGACATGTACAGGCATACTTGAGTAAATACATCTGTAACCTAGAAGGTATTAAAAAGCTTACATTTCCATTTACATGGATCTTAGGTGCCTAAATTTAGCACAACAATCTTGAAAAAAAAATCCTACTTCCATGTGTAGCTGATTTTTTAGGGGCATTATTGTCTCCAAGAGCCTAAAGCTGTGCCATTGCATATACCCCATTAGTCTTCATTTTTTTTGCTTAGACACCACCCCACAACCACGGAAGGTTGGCACCTGGAGACGGGGGAGTCCTGCATTGCTGACACATGATGTAGTGAGCACATTCAGAGCCTGCTGTTTAGTATGACTCAGAAACGTAGGCAGTACAGATGTGTATCATAGTCTGCTGGATAGAGAGAAGTTTCTGCAGCCTCCAGGGAGAGCTGCTGAGCCCCAGCATAAGCAGGGACACTGTCCCCTTCTCAAACCTGGCACTCTGTTGGGCCAAGACTGTGGTATGCACAGATCAAAAGGGACTGCAGTTATGAGATGCTGAATTTTGCCAGGTGCAGGTCTTTGTGCTAACATAGGGAATGCCTTCAAGCAGAAGAATTATCACCTCTCATCCAAATAGTACACAACCAAAATATTTAAATTTTGGAGTTTACTCTGTGGATGTCTGAAGGCTGGTGCCATTATCTGGGTATCCTGATAGAAGCCACTAAAAGTTTAAAAAAAAAAAGAGAGGCATTCTGCAAAGATGCAAACCATCATGAGCCTTGTATAGTATAGAACTGAATATATTCCAGTAAGATATTACATAATATATAAATATTTATTTATGAAACTAAGCTTTGTCTCTTACACTAATTTCCAACTTTCCATCATGACACAAAAGTATCTGTCCCCAAGAGGCAAGCCAAGAGTAGAAACGGGTACGTTTGTATTTGAAAAAAAATTTTGCTAATACTGGTATCTAGCAGAAATCAGAACCCCCACATCTTTTGTAATTGCACATTGGCAGATTTGGGCTTAAGACACTAAGTCAACTCCTATTGTAATGTTACATGTCACCACAGGAGATCAGCTTTTCACAATATATGCGTTGAATATATAGCAGTATATTTTTATTATATTCATTATCTTAAATATAGATTACAGAAATCATAGTACTGACATACTGAGGGCCATTCTACCAGAGCTTTCAAATGGGACTAGATACCTTCAGAAAGTTTCTGGAAGACAGACCTGCTTCTAGCAAACCAGCAGAACTAGGACAAACCTCTGAAATGCCCTGTAATGACACAGCAAAAACAGCACTATATAGCACAGTGGGAAGATGATCTCAAAGACCTCTTTGCTCTCCACTCCTTGACTAAGTATCCCTTGCAGGAAGATGCAGGATGTTGCTGTGCAAGTGAATTTCCAAGCTTTAACACAATGGAATAAAACAGTTCTTCTTTGCTGCACAGTAAACTGACACCTGAGATGTACTCGTTTAATGATAAAATTAAGTGGCAATATTAAAGTTATTCAGAAGAGGTAGAAGAGGACTGCATAGAGCAGGAGAGACTGTGGATCCTGGGAAGAGAATGAGTTGTCCACTCTCAGTTCTTCTCTGACATGTCCCCCACAGAAATCTCACCCATCTCTGTAGGGCCTCCCAGTGTCCCATGAGTCCTTAGAGATGCTCATTGTCCAGACCCCATCCTGACCCCTTACAGTCCCCTCTCACCCATCTGCTCTGAAACCTAGTGACTCCTGTTATCATCTCTGCCTCAGCCACCTTGGACCATATTGATTCCTCCTTGTCTCCTGCCTTCTTCAACCACAGGCAAATTTCTGGCTTCCCAGACNTTGCTTTTATACACAAGGCACCGAAGCATACCATCTTCTAAAAAAGCAACTGAAATTTGTCTGAGCCTCTTTGAGCCACAAAATAAACCTCTCAGTCCAGAAATATGAAGTTAAGGGCATCTTTTAGCCTCCTCAATTCTGCCTGAATGTTTAAGAAGTTCTTCAGCCAGATGGAGCTGGGGGCACAAAGCATAGTATGGTCCTCATTTTACATCCACTGGTCCCAGTGCTGCAAAATCCTGCTCCAGGCTGTTTTAGTAGCCCCTGCACATATAAATGGTTGCAGTAGTATGAGTTGACCAGTGGTTTGCTTCAGCTTACAGTGAGAGAATATAAAGCTGATGCTGAATCAAGTGAGAAGGTCTACTTAATCTGTGCTTGCACTCATTCAGTTTACACACTTTATGTTATATTTCAAAGCCTGTCCAGCTGGGATCCAAATTCATTTGCGACATGTACAGGCATACTTGAGTAAATACATCTGTAACCTAGAAGGTATTAAAAAGCTTACATTTCCATTTACATGGATCTTAGGTGCCTAAATTTAGCACAACAATCTTGAAAAAAAAATCCTACTTCCATGTGTAGCTGATTTTTTAGGGGCATTATTGTCTCCAAGAGCCTAAAGCTGTGCCATTGCATATACCCCATTAGTCTTCATTTTTTTTGCTTAGACACCACCCCACAACCACGGAAGGTTGGCACCTGGAGACGGGGGAGTCCTGCATTGCTGACACATGATGTAGTGAGCACATTCAGAGCCTGCTGTTTAGTATGACTCAGAAACGTAGGCAGTACAGATGTGTATCATAGTCTGCTGGATAGAGAGAAGTTTCTGCAGCCTCCAGGGAGAGCTGCTGAGCCCCAGCATAAGCAGGGACACTGTCCCCTTCTCAAACCTGGCACTCTGTTGGGCCAAGACTGTGGTATGCACAGATCAAAAGGGACTGCAGTTATGAGATGCTGAATTTTGCCAGGTGCAGGTCTTTGTGCTAACATAGGGAATGCCTTCAAGCAGAAGAATTATCACCTCTCATCCAAATAGTACACAACCAAAATATTTAAATTTTGGAGTTTACTCTGTGGATGTCTGAAGGCTGGTGCCATTATCTGGGTATCCTGATAGAAGCCACTAAAAGTTTAAAAAAAAAAAGAGAGGCATTCTGCAAAGATGCAAACCATCATGAGCCTTGTATAGTATAGAACTGAATATATTCCAGTAAGATATTACATAATATATAAATATTTATTTATGAAACTAAGCTTTGTCTCTTACACTAATTTCCAACTTTCCATCATGACACAAAAGTATCTGTCCCCAAGAGGCAAGCCAAGAGTAGAAACGGGTACGTTTGTATTTGAAAAAAAATTTTGCTAATACTGGTATCTAGCAGAAATCAGAACCCCCACATCTTTTGTAATTGCACATTGGCAGATTTGGGCTTAAGACACTAAGTCAACTCCTATTGTAATGTTACATGTCACCACAGGAGATCAGCTTTTCACAATATATGCGTTGAATATATAGCAGTATATTTTTATTATATTCATTATCTTAAATATAGATTACAGAAATCATAGTACTGACATACTGAGGGCCATTCTACCAGAGCTTTCAAATGGGACTAGATACCTTCAGAAAGTTTCTGGAAGACAGACCTGCTTCTAGCAAACCAGCAGAACTAGGACAAACCTCTGAAATGCCCTGTAATGACACAGCAAAAACAGCACTATATAGCACAGTGGGAAGATGATCTCAAAGACCTCTTTGCTCTCCACTCCTTGACTAAGTATCCCTTGCAGGAAGATGCAGGATGTTGCTGTGCAAGTGAATTTCCAAGCTTTAACACAATGGAATAAAACAGTTCTTCTTTGCTGCACAGTAAACTGACACCTGAGATGTACTCGTTTAATGATAAAATTAAGTGGCAATATTAAAGTTATTCAGAAGAGGTAGAAGAGGACTGCATAGAGCAGGAGAGACTGTGGATCCTGGGAAGAGAATGAGTTGTCCACTCTCAGTTCTTCTCTGACATGTCCCCCACAGAAATCTCACCCATCTCTGTAGGGCCTCCCAGTGTCCCATGAGTCCTTAGAGATGCTCATTGTCCAGACCCCATCCTGACCCCTTACAGTCCCCTCTCACCCATCTGCTCTGAAACCTAGTGACTCCTGTTATCATCTCTGCCTCAGCCACCTTGGACCATATTGATTCCTCCTTGTCTCCTGCCTTCTTCAACCACAGGCAAATTTCTGGCTTCCCAGACTATCAACTAGTTTCTCTCATTCCTCCCTTAAAATTGCCTCTCTACCTCCTACCTCTTCCCTGTTCTCAGACATGACTTTACTATTGCCAGGACATTCAGCCTTGCCCACATTGTTCAGTGCTGCTGAGCTGGTCCTCAAATTGACACTTTTCTGCCCAATTTGACCTGCTATATTTCAAAACCTGTCCAGCTGGGATCCAAATTCATTTGCAACATGTACAGGCAAAGCCCAGCCCTTTACAAATACTATTTTCAAGAGACAGGCATTATTTGAATTATCAAAGTGTTTGTTTAATACAGATAATACTTTTACTGAAGATATAATTTAAAATGCAGAGACTGTGTATCCTAAATTGGATGTTTTTGAAATGTTATGCAATATTTATTATCTTCTGATGAAGCAGATACTCCCTGCATGCTGTCAAGAAGTTTGCATTTTTGTTTCACTAAACTGAAAAGACAAAAGCATTGTTTAATATCCATCGTTGAGAGACATCCAAGAGGTACCTCTGAATCATTTCCTCTTCTTGCTATCCATCTCAAAATGCTTATATAAAAATGCTTTGAATATAAAACAGCTGAGAGGAAGAATTTTGTACAGTCCCTCTTACTGCATAATTCAAGTTTATATTTTTAAAGATTCTCAACTCTAAACAGCCAAAACACTTTTTTGAACATCTGGAAAGACTGTGTATTTTGCTTGTTGTGATGAAAGAATAATAGCAAAAATTTAAGATCTGACTTGCCTCCTTCTGGATGAATTTGCACATTTTGCATTTATATAGAGATAAATATATTTAATTACCCTGGAAAGATGATTTAATTTATCTTTTTATGTGTATAAACATATATAGTAAAGACCACATGCATGCAAGTGAATAAAATCAAATGTGTATACTTTTCACAATGAAAACATCTAGTCTTTATTTCTATAAAAAGCCAAAAATTAAACCTCTTGTAGACAAAAAAAACACACTGTTTATGCCTAATACCGATCCATTCTCATTTTGTATAATCAAGCAAAATCCCTAGGAGCTTTAAAAAACATCTACTTACGCTTGTCCTCTAAATTATGTTTCTGGTGAATAATCTTGTGTTGAGGGAAATGTTGCCGCTTGTCAAAAAAAACAAACATAAAAAGATCTAAAAGATTCCCTTTGGGCTGGAGACATAATGTAATTTAAGTGTAGCTTGAGGTAGTTCCAGATTTGATGACAATAAGGTACCAAAGCAGCTAACTCCAGACCAGGAGGGTCTGCTCAAAGGAGACTAGTTATATGAAGGTAACAGATAAAGCAAAAGTCCACAGGCTAGAAATTTAGATTGTTTTATCTTACTAAAAATCTTTCAGATTGGAAAAATGAGGTCAAAGGGTAAAAGAAGGCATGCTGAACTTCCCTGTTAATATTTTATTCATGGGACATTTTCAAAACTGCAGAGGTGAGCTGCAGACCAGACTCCTCCGATGTCCTTGCAAGCAACCAAGCCCAGGCTGCAGTCAAGCCTCATCTCTGCTCTGCAACCACTAGCCTCCTCAGAAACTCTGTAAAAACTATATGAATTTAGGAGTCCTCTGCTCAGTATTAGGCCCCTAAACTACTACAGATGTGCTACTTAGATATTGAAACCCTGAGCAGCTATTATAGCCACATCCGTTCAAGCACTAGCCAAAGAGCAGTTAAACAGGAGAGGCTACACCAACCAGATGTCACTTGCAACCACTTTTTTCAAAGCATAACCTTGAAAAAGGAAAGTGTGGTTTCTCTTTTGTATGGTTTGTCTTCTCTGCAGCAAACAAGTCAGGGCAGTTGTATAAAAGGTCATATTTCCTAAGCATTACATGCAGATTTTGAGCATCCACCTTGGGAGCAAGAGGTCTATCACACAGCCAAGGTCTAGGAAGTCTGTGTGTGTGGTTGAGGTTGAAGCACTTTTGCATCAGGAATGGCTCACTGCTGTGCACTCCCCTGCATGGGCTGGCTGACAATAGACCAATTTCATGTGAACTGAACTATCTGTTCATGTCACTACCACTTCTTTCTTTCCTTATTTTTCAAACCTTCCTCCTAATGGGAATCATCAGATTATCAATAGTAGGTTCAGAGCACTCCAATTTCTTCTGGTAGCAATGAGAGTGCAGCACAAGATATAAAACAAGTACTTGTTAACAGTGAGGAATAATGAAAAGGAATATTTTTTTTTCATTGACTGGAATTTCTATGGGTTTTTTTTTATTATTACTGCACTGTATTTTGCAAACCTCATAAATGGGACTGTGATGTAAATGATTAAGTCTATTAAAATGTTTATCCCATTTAAATATTTGTCTGTTCACTATAAATACTACTGAATGCTATCCCCAATTACAACTGAGAATGGACTTAAACATGTAATGAGATAAAATCATGCAAATTTTCAGTTAAACTAAACTATCCTGGAAGAGCCAGATGTCTGAAAGAAACAATCAACCATCTCCTTCAGATGACAATATAATTTGTACTTCCACTCTTTGCACCCCTAATCCCATTATTGCTCTCTGCAGTCTTACCACTGCTACAATAACCAAAATGCTGAAGAATGAGGCACATCTTTGGTCCCCTATTAATAATGGAAATCTCCTCATTTATAGGTGTTTTTGTGCACAAATGCTTTCAGATTAAAGGTATCTCCTCAGCTTTGAAAACATCAGATTAAATTTAGAGGGACATAATTCTGTTCAGAGAAGCATAATGCCCTATATAATTACCAGAGCACTAAAAAAAGCAACAGGTTATTGATGATCTAAGATGTGATCAAAGTAGAGATGCTCTGTGTGGATTTTGTGAAGGTCCTGGGAAAGTCTCAAAAAACTAAGTAAAGCTAAATAAAATAATTTTTTTCTGCCTATCAGCTGGTGAAATATTTTGTTCATCATGCCAACTTTAACATGTTGCCATCCACTAGCAGAGAACACCAGCCAGTAACACTTGAAAGAAGACAGGAGAAAGAACTTCATTGCTCTGTGACCCAAGCCCACATCCATCACTAAGGTCTTGTACTGATTTAAACAGGCACTGAATCATTTTAAATATCTGATGAATCCCATGAAACAGTAGCAAGATGGCCTCAGAGGAAAGAAAAATCTCTGCATAATTATTCACAACAGCAACACAGGTGTATACCCTGCATTCTGTGTGATGAAAATGCCCCCCCCCCCC
>VYZU01014844.1:2990-15387 GCA_013401355.1 Ceyx cyanopectus | reverse complement strand
CCTCCCCGCCCCCCCCAGTCCCCGGCCGCGCCGCTCCGGCGGCCCTCGCTCCGCGGCTAAGCACGCACCGGGCTCCGCGCCCGCAGCTCAGTGTGTCCCCGGCTCGGGGTCCCTGTCCGACGCTTCTCGGCCCCTCGCTTGGGGTGCCCGCCCCACTGCTCACCGCGAGCCCCGATGCCTGGAGTCGCCGCTCCGCAGTTCAGCGCGGTGCTCCTCTCGGGGTCTCTGTCCCGTGAACACCCGTTTGGGTACCCGCCTCTCGTCCTCTCGCTTGCGCTCCCCGCTCCGCGGCTCGACGCGCTCCCTCCCTGCTCTGTGTCTCCGCTCAGGGCGCTCCGCTCCGCCTCAGGTTCTCCTCTCCGCGGCTCGGCGCGCACCCTGCTTGGGGTACCTGTCTCTCGCCTGCTCCTCGGGGTGGCCGCTCCGCGCTGCGCGGCTCCGGCCGGTTCTCTCCTGGGCTGGCGGCTCCGCCCGCCCCGCACCCGCCCCGCGCCCTCCGGGGCTCCCAGAGCCGCGGAGCGGCGCCCCCGCTGCCGGTTCCCCGCTGATCCGCTCGCCGGACCGGCTCGCCCGCCCCCGCCGCACTCTGAGCATGCTCCGCCGCCAGGGACTCCCCGTCCCAGGCAGCAGGCGACAGGGCTAGTGCGGGACGAAGCGGGATGGGACGGCCGGAGCTGTTCACCCTTGGGCTCTCCTTTCCTTCCTTCCTCCCTCCCGAAAAAGCGTCATCCTCTCAGGTTTTTTTTTGCAAATGTCACCGGCTCTGTGCGTCGGTTTTGCGCAGCTGGAGGGGAGAGAGCGGTCCCACGGCGGGGAACGGGAAAATACACCCCTTTCCCACGCCCAGCAACACTGAGGGCAGCGGGTTTGTCGGGGACGGGAACGGCCACAGCTCTCTGGGGCCTCTCGCTATGGGCGAGCGGGGCTGAAAGTTGCCGTGGGGAGAGCGGGACGAGCTGAGTTTCTTCATAGGGTGGGGAACACAGTCTAAATCGGTATTGGTTCCAAAGCGTTCTGCCGGACGAGTGAGATGTATTACAGGCAAGAAACTCGGCAAACGAAATCCAATTCTCTCTTTTTTTTCAGCTCTTTTATGGGATGAATCATTCCTCTCGGTAGGGCTCCAGCATAGATAGAAAACGGAGTTATGACCCTAAGCAGTGCTGGTGTGAAAGCTGTGCTGATGGACTCGCCGTGCTCTCATGCCATGCTTGTGTCCCAGAGCACATGCTTTAATGATTTTTATTCGAAATATTATGGATTCAGTTTCTTCAAAACTTAATTCATTTTTAAAGCCGTTGACAGCAATCGAAACCGTTATTGACTCAAACAGCCGGTTTTGGCACTCAAAGGGATGAGGAAAGTCACTTTTCAGGGACCTTCCAGATGCTCTGACAGAAAGATGGAGAAGGACAAGACTCTTTACACCTTGATGTATCTGCAGTGACATGAAAGAAGATTAAATGCTACAGATAATAAATACAGAGTAAAAAAACAAAACAAAACAAAACAAAACAAAAAAAACCAAAAAACATGCAACCTTTTAGGCAATCTTCTAAAATTGTCACAAGAAAAACTGGAGCTTCACTTTATCTCTTTCTTAAGAAATTGGCACTACTTTTCCATGTTTGAGCAGAGTTATATTTAATATTGGAGGTAGAATTTAGCTTTTATCACCACTGATTTCTAAACGGCATGACTAAAGCTGTGATGCTGAGGCAATGTGTTGCTTGTACAAACTCTGCTTTCCTAAGTAATGCCTCCTACAATTTCTATAAATGAAGAACCAGATTCCACAAGTGCACGTGCCTGTTTGGAGCTGCTGGTCCAGGAATGTGGATATTTTATGGGGGAAAAAAAGCACATTATTTGTTTGTTTAGCTTATATTCATTGATTCACCAGTGCAGAGAGGTGTGTGCATAGACATGCAAATCCATCAGTACAAATTATATATATCTAATATGGTGTCTGTACATATGTGTTTAAATAATGTACATATTCTTTAAATAAATGTAGAGCTGTCTGCTTAATACTAGTAGCCCAATAGTAACACAGCCTGCTCACAACTTGGCAGCACCATGTACACACTGGTGGCTTGGTACAAAAGCAGTGTTGGTGTTGGAAGTGAAGATGCTGGGCTGTGGCTGGGAGCAGTGGAGGTGTGGGTGGACATTATCTCCTGCCGGCTCTGCTGTGTGTGCTAGTGTCAGGCAGAGAGGAGGTGTAGGCAGCTGGGAAGATTCCTTAACCCATTGAAGCAGAAATTGTCAGAGCTCATTTGTCAGAAATCTTACTATGCTTTCTGCAGTGCTGTCTGGAATAGGCAGACCCAAAGTAGAGAAGAGTTTTCCAAAGTATTCATTTCTCAGCCAAGTGTTGCACTTGACTGTCAAGCTCCTGTCTAACTCAAAATTTAGATAATTTCCTTTACCACCTATTTAATGTTTAGCAAATATTGTTGAATTCTAACTAGTGTGAAGTTGCTCATCAGAGATCCCTATGGAAAACAAAGACCTGTTACTGAGCTGGGGAAAGTTCGATTAGCCAAAGACACACCTGGGCCTATAGGTTCACTAGTGCTACATACTTCAATCAATGTTGGTCCAACTTTTCATATATGCTTATAACTTTCAGGTCAAAGGAATGCAAGGAGATCAGGGATAATTTTTATGGTAGTAGAAAGAAATATACTTGTTTGTATCAGGGTGGCATATGAGACTAAAACCCACATGATAGAATCATAGAATCATAGAATGTCAGGGGTTTAAAGAGACCTAGAAAGATAATCTAGTCCATCCCCCCTTCCAGAGCAGGATCACCTAGACCAAGTTACACAGGAATGCATCCAAGCGGGTAATAGACTGCAGTGAGTTGGGAAGAGGTGGAGCAGGAGTGAGCAACAAGACAACTACTTTGGTGCAGTGCTTGTATCAGGTCATACATAGCATCACCAGGTCAGAGAAGCAATTGTGTAAGAGGAACATTTAGGTATGTTATAATATTTCATCCATTGCCATCAACATTTTTTGAGCCTGAGACAAAAACCTTTAACATTTATAGGTTATTAGCATCCTTTTTTTTTTTACTTTCTGTAGGCAGTTTGCATATAAATCTCATTTTAAGAATAGTCCATTAAAACCACAGCTGTCACTTGCTGAGAGATTTGGGGTGGGTTTTTTTTCTCATCCTGAAATCATCTTTGTAATGGCTTTTGTGCTTTTCCTTTAGAGCATTGTCTCAGTTTTGCTTTTTTTTTTTCACCTGTTAAAATGCAGTTCTCTCTCACAGCTGGCAGATTGGAAGTAATGGAATTTAACTGCTATTGCAAAGGTTCTGAGAAAAAAAAAAACCAACCAAAACCTTTGCAGTTCCTGATTGTAGAAATGTGTGTTTTACTAGCTCTTTCCCTTCATTGCCACATATTCTGTTTCCATTTCAAAATACACAGACCCACTGTTCTTATTCAATATGAGGACTATGCTGTTAGTATTTTACCAGTCTTNGACATGGTTTCAACTGCAGAAGTATGTTCAAGTGGAGCTATATTTAGAAGTACAGTTGAACATATGCTTAAGGTCCATCAGTTTTACTCATTGAATCTAAAGTGCTTTTACTGCACAGAGATGGACAAAGGTGTGATGTGTACATAGCCATGACAAAATACTGGAGAAGAAAGGGAGAGAACTGGTAGCATCAGTTTATTCAGCACAGAGAAACCCTTGCAGGCTAGGTCAGGCTCTGTTTCAAATAAAAATGAATATGAGCAAATGGAAGATGACCAGAAAAACACTAGAGGAAGTGTCTGGGAAACTCCCTTTGCTGAGCAGAGAGCACCAGAGGGTCAGGAACAGCCGGAGATGTGTTATGCAGGGAAAAGTTTTCTCATAATAGATGACTTTTAATCTTTCAGGTATGGTTATAAAACCTGCAACGGCTAGAAAGTGAATGGGAGAACTCAAGGTAGAGGTAAGATATACATTTTTAACAGTGAGGGTGATTAGTGGCTGATGCAATTTTGGGTTGTAGTAGATTTGCCATCATTTGGAGTCTGAAAGCCAAGGCTGGAACCTTTTCTCAGAGCCTGTGCCTCTCAGCTCATCCCCCAGGTCTGCTTTGATTCAGACAGTACCAAGCAACATTCTGTAGTCTGCTTTATGGGAAAAATAATTTTAGACAGTTACAGTTAACTCCACTGGCCTTAAACCCTATTTAAGTTTTTGTTGACTTGGGAATGTGATGAATAGTATTAGTTAAGCATTTATATAACAGAATGAACAGTTCCCCCAATATCTCTCTTGCTTTTTCTCTGTAATGACTGTGATATGGTTCCTACATTGGCTGTTGATCACTCTCCAAGGCAAATCATAAAGTAATTGATGCTACCAGAAGAGATTTCCACAATTTTTCCTTTGTTGTTGTTGTTGTTTTGGTTTTTTTTGTTTGTTATTCATACTGAGCCTGCATTCATTTAAACCAGTGGTAAAAGATGAAAGATGAATGCTAGCCAAGACCAAAAGCAAAAGGAATAGCATTTATGTAAATGTGATTTTCTGGTGAACTGGTTCATTTCATGGCTTTTCTCTTATAAAATATTATCTTGTCTTTTTCAGTATCCATAATTATGTACTAAAAATTAGTATAATTATTTTTAATATAGCAAGAGCTGACATGATGAAAAGTTTCTAGAGATGGGTGAAATTTGAATCTAGAGAGAGGAGAAGTGACTGAAAAAAAAACTACTACTGGTGATTTGTACACTGGTGTGTCATATTGCTGTGCACTGGCACAGGAGCAGAGCAACTTGAAGCCATATGCTCAGGTTTGCNGTGGAGCAGGAGTGAGCAACAAGACAACTACTTTGGTGCAGTGCTTGTATCAGGTCATACATAGCATCACCAGGTCAGAGAAGCAATTGTGTAAGAGGAACATTTAGGTATGTTATAATATTTCATCCATTGCCATCAACATTTTTTGAGCCTGAGACAAAAACCTTTAACATTTATAGGTTATTAGCATCCTTTTTTTTTTTACTTTCTGTAGGCAGTTTGCATATAAATCTCATTTTAAGAATAGTCCATTAAAACCACAGCTGTCACTTGCTGAGAGATTTGGGGTGGGTTTTTTTTCTCATCCTGAAATCATCTTTGTAATGGCTTTTGTGCTTTTCCTTTAGAGCATTGTCTCAGTTTTGCTTTTTTTTTTTCACCTGTTAAAATGCAGTTCTCTCTCACAGCTGGCAGATTGGAAGTAATGGAATTTAACTGCTATTGCAAAGGTTCTGAAAAAAAAAAAAACCAACCAAAACCTTTGCAGTTCCTGATTGTAGAAATGTGTGTTTTACTAGCTCTTTCCCTTCATTGCCACATATTCTGTTTCCATTTCAAAATACACAGACCCACTGTTCTGCCAAATTATATTTATTTTAAAATAGACAACACTCAGAAATTCACACATTCTCTCATCTAAGATACTTGATGTAAAGTGATAGAAAATAATTAGCACCAAAAGGAAGTTAAAATGTATAGACACAGATGTGTCATTGAGGTAAATGTACATAAATGCTATGAAGAGTATATATGAGCTATAAAAGCATCCCGTCAAAAGACTTCCATTATGGTTAGGCTGTAAAACAGGCAAGAAGTGGTAGTGGTAGAGGTGGAGGTCATTAGGACAATTTAGTGAAGTGTCTGGACATGGTTTCAACTGCAGAAGTATGTTCAAGTGGAGCTATATTTAGAAGTACAGTTGAACATATGCTTAAGGTCCATCAGTTTTACTCATTGAATCTAAAGTGCTTTTACTGCACAGAGATGGACAAAGGTGTGATGTGTACATAGCCATGACAAAATACTGGAGAAGAAAGGGAGAGAACTGGTAGCATCAGTTTATTCAGCACAGAGAAACCCTTGCAGGCTAGGTCAGGCTCTGTTTCAAATAAAAATGAATATGAGCAAATGGAAGATGACCAGAAAAACACTAGAGGAAGTGTCTGGGAAACTCCCTTTGCTGAGCAGAGAGCACCAGAGGGTCAGGAACAGCCGGAGATGTGTTATGCAGGGAAAAGTTTTCTCATAATAGATGACTTTTAATCTTTCAGGTATGGTTATAAAACCTGCAACGGCTAGAAAGTGAATGGGAGAACTCAAGGTAGAGGTAAGATATACATTTTTAACAGTGAGGGTGATTAGTGGCTGATGCAATTTTGGGTTGTAGTAGATTTGCCATCATTTGGAGTCTGAAAGCCAAGGCTGGAACCTTTTCTCAGAGCCTGTGCCTCTCAGCTCATCCCCCAGGTCTGCTTTGATTCAGACAGTACCAAGCAACATTCTGTAGTCTGCTTTATGGGAAAAATAATTTTAGACAGTTACAGTTAACTCCACTGGCCTTAAACCCTATTTAAGTTTTTGTTGACTTGGGAATGTGATGAATAGTATTAGTTAAGCATTTATATAACAGAATGAACAGTTCCCCCAATATCTCTCTTGCTTTTTCTCTGTAATGACTGTGATATGGTTCCTACATTGGCTGTTGATCACTCTCCAAGGCAAATCATAAAGTAATTGATGCTACCAGAAGAGATTTCCACAATTTTTCCTTTGTTGTTGTTGTTGTTTTGGTTTTTTTTGTTTGTTATTCATACTGAGCCTGCATTCATTTAAACCAGTGGTAAAAGATGAAAGATGAATGCTAGCCAAGACCAAAAGCAAAAGGAATAGCATTTATGTAAATGTGATTTTCTGGTGAACTGGTTCATTTCATGGCTTTTCTCTTATAAAATATTATCTTGTCTTTTTCAGTATCCATAATTATGTACTAAAAATTAGTATAATTATTTTTA
Organism: Ceyx cyanopectus; assembly: GCA_013401355.1. Taxonomy (NCBI): domain Eukaryota; kingdom Metazoa; phylum Chordata; class Aves; order Coraciiformes; family Alcedinidae; genus Ceyx; species Ceyx cyanopectus. The sequence continues at coordinate 8,548 of VYZU01014844.1, read as the reverse complement.
ATATAGCAAGAGCTGACATGATGAAAAGTTTCTAGAGATGGGTGAAATTTGAATCTAGAGAGAGGAGAAAAAAAGAAAAAAAACAGTTATTTATACAATGGTAGAATGTGGCTATGTTGTTTGTATTCTCTGGGGACGCACTGGCTACATCCCAGGTGAATGTCTGTCCTGAGAAAATTATCAAAATTTTAAAACGCAATATTATTTTTCTAATACTGAAGATTTCCAGATTTTTATTTTTCCTATTGTCAGCTGTAATACTAAACTGCAAATAAAAATCAGGTGGGTTTAATTCCCAAAGAAGCTGCTGTAATTTTGTCTCTGGCTTCAACAGTTTAATAATTTGCCCTATGAAATAATTAAAAAACAAATTTATTTTTAGTGTTCTGATTTCTCTGTTTCTCTAACCCACTATATATTAATAGGACCTATGAATTTTATATGGAATGTATAAATTAAAGGTATTTTTAATTAATAATTTTCATTGGAACACTTGCGATCATTATCTTTCATCGTAGAAGTTCACTCTGTCCATTAATTTAGTGTGGATTATCTTCCACAAAATGAGGAGGAAAACCAAATCCTTCATGGAATCAAACAAACAGTAAATTCTGTAATGAAAACAGGTGCTACTGTGGAGACACTTAAGTCTGATAGAAAAAGGGGACTCAGAAGACAGCAGTCAGCAGCTTGGGTCAGACTTGGGGATTCACCAGAGGTAACTACACAGTCCAGTCTTAATGAAACATAAAACGTGTACTGATCTGAGACAAAAAAAATTGCTGTAGGGAGAAGCAGGTTCCCAAATGCCAGAGCAGAAAACAAAGCCAATGACAGAAACTATCATTTGAAAAACTGCCTATCTACTTTCATCAAAGAAAATGTCAGATCAAACTATTGGATATTTGTGAATTGTTTGTTTCATGTAGACTGTATTGCTTGCACTAATTACTTGCAATAATGATACCCAGCTCTGAATCTGAATTTTAATTTTAGAACAATTTGCAGCTACTTATTTTTGCTGCCATGGCCTTTATAGTTAAAAATAACTAGCTAATGCAATTCCTTTTAGTACTATTGAGCAAGATTTGTGGCCTGAATAGGGATGGGCTCTTTTATTTTAGCTGTTACTCTATTGAAACCTGGCAGCGAGAGGATTGGCTTGCCTCTTGTCAAGTCTTACCTGTACTTGATGGTCACATCTCAAAGGTTCAGTGTCAGTGCCACACCTATGCACAGAGCTGATGTCAGATGCAGGCACAGTCATCTCATCTTGATATAGGGAGGTTTGGGTTCTTGACTCTTACTGACTGGAAAGGTTTTCCAAAGTGGTAAGCAAAGAAAATAAAATTAAAGGTTTGGAGAGAAGAAAGACATTCTGATGCTTGGAAAAGGACTCAAGAATTCTGTCAGAAGTGTATTTGGCTAGTGTTATGTAATATTGAAATATTTCTTGGTAATGAAGCTATTTGATTGAAGTAGGCAGTGGTGGAAAATCTCACCTGGGGAGTGCAGGATTCCTCCTCATATCTGTGAGAGAAGCAATGGGAAAGACAAGAAAGGAGGTTCATTTAACCAGCTCCCATTAAGGCACTGTTACAAAGCTATTGCTTACTACCTCACAGCTGTTAGGTGCTGCCTTCCTGCAAAGGTCATTGCCTGTTAGAGGCAAACTTAATAAATTCAGAAAATGATGGGTTCAAGTCTGACCCAAACACCAAGTGTAGATTTAGCCCTAGATAATGTTATGAGTTGTTTCCATGAATTTTTTAAATCATTCTGATCTTCAGTTAAGCCTGGTAAATATTTGATTGGAGAATAAATTAGAATAAAGATGCTACAGTATCCTTGATAATCCTGGCTGTGTGGACAGGAGTTGTTCCTCACTCTACCTTGATTAAAATGGTGATGTGGTTCCTCAGAATTAATGGATCTATGTGTGCTTTCACAAAATGGCTTGTAATTCCAGATTCAGTGCAGTGAAATTCAAGGAAGAATTTTTATTTTTTTTTAAATAAACATGAAGCACCCACTGCCTGTGCAAGTCTGGATACAAAATGTTGTGTGAAGATAATAATTTGTGTTTGCTGCAAGTGAAAGAGATAGAAACTGTTTTTCCTGCCATCCCTGTTCTTTCACAGATTTCCACCTACTTCATCCATGTCTATTTGATCATGTCTTCTTAGGTCTGAATTATGGTCCATTTGCTTCTGGCAAGAACAAGAAAATGTGTTGGTAAATATTTTACCAAAGAACTTTATAGGGATGAAACTCAGTTCCCTTTTAGGTGAAGAACAGTGGAAGAGGAAGGAAAAAGATGTGCCATAGAGAACTGCAAGTTTTGTTTTAAATCTCAGCCAGATGAGTATAATGAGACATAACACACCTCCTAATGTATGAAAAAAATGGACCCTCACCATTTACCATTGTCATTAAAGTGAGATTTCCCACTATCATGAACTTAATTCATCCTTTAAATCTAGTAGAGACAACCCTGTTTTTTAAAGTTTCCATTAACATTTGCAGTTGCTTCAGTTCTGTTTAAATACAGATCTTATTTTATTCATGCATGCACAGAACAAGGCAAAATCCTTGGGGATGAGAGTTCCCAGGGAAAAAGTGATCCAATGAGCCAGCTGTACATACATCTCTAATCAGACAGGGCTATGTAGAAAAATTAAACCATGACTTTTTTTATATTAAAATCTTGAAGTTTGGGGATTTATTTATATCAGGGATTGTAGGTGAAATTTAACGAGTGTGTGTGTTGGGGTTTTTTTATACTACATCATATAAGCTATGGTCAGTGGTGTCCACACATTTTTCAGGGTTCAGAGATGGCTCATTTAAGGGTATTTGCACACCACTACACACAAATGCTCATATCTCCACTCAACCTGTGCTTTGCATAGTATCAGATCACAGAAAGAATATGTAACCTTCAAGTAGCAGTCATTGTTTTTGCCAGGCTGCTTTCTGACCTGCCTTGATAAAACTTCAACAGGCCTACCCAAACACAAGTAAAGCAATGGAGTTAACTGTTAAAATAAAAACAGTGTTTATAAACCCACAGTCTAGTAGTATCTAGGAACCTCACCATATAGAAAGCTCTGAAGCACTACCCTTATAAAAAGCCTTTTTATCTTTATTCTTGCAGATGTAATCTCTAAGCATTTATTAATCTTTTTAAGCAATAAATCAAAACTCATATTGGCTACACATTGTCTTCAAGTTTACAAGTAAATTACCCTGGTCACATTATTATGATTATTGAAATTTACACTTTAAGCTAGAAACAACTCCAGCAAACAACAATGCCTGCAATGTAACAAAACTACTATATCTTTAATTTTCTTCTAAACCAAATCCTGCCTTGTTCACAGCTTCTGCAGGAAAGAGCAGGATAACTCAAGCAGGATATGTGCCCCTTCTTTGGAAAGATCAGGTTAGATCTTGAAGGTTTTCTTGCATGCTGCTCAGTGGAAGAGACAATGAGCTTTTTATTTTTAAATGTACTAATCATCCTCATAAAAACCTTAAATTCCCTAGTCAGTGGAAAGAAGCATGTGCTTGAATTAGTTGGATAATTTCCCTCTCTGCTGTTCTCTGGAGCCATCTATTCCTTTGCACTGATAAGAGTCCACTCAAGTTCTATGGACTACAAGTGAGCCATACAACACAGGAGTATTTCCAAATTTATCAAAATGGTAATGGGATTTATTTTTTTTTAAGTGGTTAAAAGAGGAAATTTAAAGCAGTGAGAAACAGAATTCAGTTGTTTTAGAAAGACTCTTCCACCTTCTTCCATCTTAGGAGTTAGTGTCACTGACCCTAAAAACCACTTGGAAAATCCATATTTGTGCAAATGTGAGTCTTCAGAGGTAAATGCTTGAAGATTGCAGGAATCATGTCACCCCTTAGCAGCCTTTATTCCTGTACATATATGAGTTGAAGTACTACCCAAGCCTATACTATTAAATCAATAAAATTATCTAGGGATGAAGGGAGGGAGTGGAAAAGTCTAATGGATATGAAGAACATCAGAGAATAACTTTCTGACTAAAATAATGCGGGACAAAAAAACAAAACAGAATCCTTTACATATTAAGTGAATTTTGGAGTTGACTAAATAAATGCCCTTTAAAAAAATTATGTCTTTTAAAGTAATATGAAAATGGTCTCAAAGGTATTCCCTAGACATCACAAAGTATGCAAAATGTCCCCCAGAGGCACCTCAGGAATATAACAATGAGCAGCTGTCACACCTCTCTCCTGGGTAATCCCACTCTCCTGCCTCCTGTCACATACTTGAGCAAATAGATAGGCAGAAATAGGGTAACTCTGCACTATTTCTTATATTTTAAAACGTGATAAATTAGTATTGTTGATATATGCTAGAGAAAACAAAACTGAGAAGTCTGAAAGCAGTTGTTTGAGAAAGCTCAGGTTTAGCACTGATCAGAGAGACTGAGATCTGGCCACATTAAACAATCTGATTATTCTTCCTGGTCCAGAAGTCTATGTTTCTTAAAAATCTATGTTTCTAAAATACTCAGAAATTCATGACTCACTATTGTTTCAAGAGTAGTTAAACTAATACCTGCTTCCATAAAATACTCTGCATTTGGATGAAACATTTTTTGAGAGAAGTCCTGTTGTGAAAACCTCTTAAACTTCTCAGGCCAAAATCAAGCTTCTGGTCCTATAACAGAACTATTTAAGTCAGCAGGGTTTCTTCAATTCAGCTCAGAATGGAATTTGCTCATTAGCATGTTTAAAGTATTTGTTCACTGCCAGTGTGCTGCCTTAATTCACTTTTCTGAATAAACTTCATTGCAGCACTCAAAATCAATTTAATCTTGTAGACAAATGAAATTATTTTAATAGCAATGTTAAGAAACAGCAAGGGCTGTGTAACTGCAGATGAAATACAACTAAATAAAGATGTAATTTTTTTTTAAACTTCCAAACATATGCTACATGGTTGTAATAGAGCATATGAACCCCTCATTGGCACTAGGAATTAGCTTGATCTGCTTTGGTTGAACACAAATGCTGAGAATCAGCTGAAGAGCAGCACTTCCAGATGAAGAATGACATGAGAACCATCCCATAGAAGCAGAGGAACAAGAAACAGGCTTCCTCTTAAAAGATGAAGGATTTTGTGGACTTATCTAATGAAATGTTTTTTTCTCCTACTAGAATTAGCTGGAGAATTGGTCCAGGAGTTGATTTGGAAGGAAGACTAAAGCCTTATTTGATGATATGAATGGCTTTATTCACTCTACAGTGGACCCAGTCTGGGACAATCAAGTGAAGTGGTTAGGGCTGATAATTGCATGGAAGTAGGTGAGATCAAGCTACTGGGAAGATTGAAAATGTTACTGTCCAGAATAAATGCCAAAAATAATATAGATATGATAAAAGATCATGACAGGCAGCCCTGGAGAAAAGCAGAGTTTACAGCAATCTGATCAGACTTTTTGAACACCAGTTCAAATAAAACAGCTGCAGTTGCTTTGCAGAAACATGAGTTCTGCTCACTCTTGATGAGGTTT
>VYZU01014843.1:17322-43789 GCA_013401355.1 Ceyx cyanopectus | reverse complement strand
AAAAATAATTTTTTTTTTTAAATCTTGCATAAAATTTTTGAAATTACTAGAAGAAAAGTTAACAAAAAATTAAGACACTTCTGATAGGAAATTTTAAGATATTGCTTAGGAGTTTTGAAGGAAAAGTTGAATAAAGGTTGGTCTCTGTCTGTCAAATTGGTTGCCTTTGATCTCATCATCCCACTTGTGGGTTTTACGTTCAGTAATACTTGGTTCTGAAGACGCCAGATTTTGGCTCAGGATTGCTCTGTGTATGTTTGATTTGGGTTTACTCTTGGGGTGTTCTGTTCTAGTTGGGCTTGAGCATATGGTTTGATTTTGAAGTTAACTGACACCATTTCTTACATATGCACATTACTCATTCACCATGCAAGTTCAATAAAATTATGGCATCTTTTATTTTTTTATTTTAAGCTGACAAAGAAGTCATACTTAAAGCCAATCTAGGAAATTACTTCATTGTCAAAATTATTTCCTCTGATCATTTCCATGCTTTAATTTTATATTATTCTTTCTGTAGCTGTGGTGGAGGACTTTTACCACTGGAATGAATGGGAAAATGACATCATAGTAAAATGTCATGTTTTTGCAGCTCTTAAATGGCTGAACTACAATTAATCAAAATTGGTGTGATTTTTATGAAGTGGTACGACCAATAATTTAGGATTTTAATTGGTACCTGAAATGTGACTTTTTTTTATGGTATAAACATTTAGAAGGAGCTTTTCTTTTTAGAAGGAACAACACAAAAATAATATTGCCCATGCATTGCTAGCATCAAATTTACCCTCTATGGTCTGAAATGGTAAATATAGCATGGTTAAAAGGTGGCCATTTTTCTTTGTGCTATATGAGAGGATGTTGTGTGTAACTCTTTGCAAAAGATAGCTTGCTTCATTTTAGGTTTCACTAAGCAGTGTATGGTATGGCAGCCTGCCAATTAGTGATCCACTTTCTCAGAAACCTAGTTTGAGGCCATGCCAACCAGTCACATACATCTTATCTTCAGCATCATAGTGCAGTCTCGTAATTCGTGCAAAATTATGTTTGACGTTAAATTATAAACCCTTAGTGTAATAATAAAAAAAATAAATAACCCTAAAAGCAAATTAAAAATTATGTTTTCACTGGAGCAGGTTATAAGCCCACTAGAAATGTGATCTGTAGTCATCAGTCTATGGGCAAAATTCCATTTCTCAGGGGTTTTTTTTGGTTGGTTTGTTTTGTTGGGTTTTTTTCCCCTCTCCACCAAGCAGAAAAAGGTGCAATTCAGAATTAAGTTTAAAAAATAATATATTAAAAAAGTACTTGGGTTTTTTTGCATGGATATCTTTTGTTGTTGTTGTTTTGTTGGTTGTTTTGTGTGACCCATTGCAGTGATCAAGTGTCACCAAATGCAGGTTTTGGGAGGCAAAGCTTCCATGTATTCTAGAGACTTGATGTAGCACCTTGCTGCTTAAAGTCTCTGAGGCTCCCAGCCACCAGCTTGCAGAGGCTAAGAAAGAGAAGATAGACTGGTTGAAAGTAGAGTGGAGTGATGAAAACTATTTAAATCTTTTTATTTATTTCTTTATTTTGCCATGACAAATTTGGTTAATTACTGCCAGGTACTAAGCGACTTTCTTACTTGCACATCATGTTATTTTTGCACCTGGCTTCAAAACTTTGTTTTCCAGCAGAATTGTGGAGGACTGTTTATTTTCAGAAAGATTTTGAAATAAGGAACACGATTAGACAACCTCAATTTTTACCAGATAGCTGAAATCCTATGACAAGTTTGACCATTTACTGGTTTGCCGGTATTGTCCTTCAGGATGAGTTCATTAGGCTGATAGTGTTAAAATCTTGGTGATGTTTCTGTATGTAATTTTACAAATGTTGGCCTTTATAAGTAAATTAATTAATAAGAATATTTCTGAACAATCTAATATTGTTTGCATGTAAAAATTTTCTCATTATCTGGAATTCAAGCTTCAGTGAGAATAGTTTTAGGGCTACTTCAGTGCCGAAACATATGAAAATTAAGCCAAAATCTCTTAAAGTCTGACTTTAACTTGCTTTACAGAGTGGACTTCACTTTAAACTTGCAACCTAGATAATTACTTGACACCTCTGACTTCATACTCTTCACCACCTATTCACAAGCCGGAGAGAGGTTCATGTTCATTTAGTGGTATAATGGTCTGAAAAGAGCTTATTCACTTTTACTGTGGATATTATCTCATTCTTTAAGTAGCACAGAACACCCATATTGGGAGTTTATCCTTTTAAACGGAACAACTTGGCCCATTGCTCTCTTCTCCTTGCCTGGTTGTTCCCACTGTTTCTAAAGGAAACCCATGGGTTGGGATAAGCTCTGTTCTCCAGTGATGGGCATGGGATAATGTAGATTTTAATGATAATGGTGTTTCTGAGCCTGTGGCTCTGTCTCCATGAGGTAGCACACACTACCGCACTGCATCCAAGATAAGACTTCAAAGTGATTGCCAGGTAACTCCAAACACTTTCATATCTTCTAGTGCCAAATTAATTCTAGCATTGGAAATTAATTTCCTAGCGTGTTTTGGGAAGGAAGAGGTGAATTAATTACTCTGGGCACCATGATACCATCCAAAGTCTAGAGATAGTAGTTGGTTCAGATTAGCATGAAACCAGTTGTAATTGGGTTCCGCTTCTTTATCATTCAAGAGCTCTTTTACATGACAACAGGATATACACATCTCCAAGGGATACCTTTGGCACTTCCACTGCTCTAATTTCTTTGCACACCCTTGTTCATTATTGAATCTTGGAACCAAAGCAGGATATGGGGAGGTCTGTCCGTCTGCTTTATTTCACCTAAGCAAACTCTACGCTCCCTTGTTGGCACAGGAAGCATTTACAGAAGTTGTTTAAAGAGCAATTGCTCTTCTTCACTAGGGCTGCTGTCTTTGCTCTGAATTTAAATCAGCTTTGTGACGCGGAAGGGGAACGTAAAGCTTCTGAGCTGTGTTTATGAGCTGAGCACTGCTGATGGGCTCCATGGTGCTCCAGCAGAAGGAGATCTCATCGGACTGGTTGTGTGTTTAGGTGACTATATAGCCCCATATTGCTCTCCATCATTAAAATGGTGTACAGAAGACAGAGTTAGGAGGTTTAAAAACACATAATGTAAATAAGTTCTGAATGCTGTCAAGTAAATGTAATTGTATTGCTGAAAGTGGAGATCCTAGAGCCATACTGGTGAAGAAAGCAAGTCCTGTGTCTGGGGAAAAGAATTTAACGAATACAGATTGTAGGTCAACAAGTGGTGTCTGCGCTGCCTGTACTTGTTTTTGTTGTTGCCATTACGTTTCCTGTGTGTTTTGCTCTGAAGACTCATTCTCTTTATCTGTCCTGACAGATGGAATACCAAAATAGTCAATGCAAAATTAGNTCTCTGCTCGGCGAAGGGGACTCAAAATCCTGCCCAAGCTCCTCGTTCTGCAGCAGGGAGAAAGCTCAGGTTGGCAGAAGGGTGTCCCTTGGCTGTCTCCACCTCTCCCTCCGTGCTCAGGTGCCCACCCAGCACATACCTGTTGGAGGAGCCAGCTCGTCCCCAGCTCCTTACTGCGGGGAAGGAATTAAACACAAAAATCTTCTGTAGGAAGCAATTGTGAAGTGTGGAAGTTTCTAGTCAGGCAAATAAATTGGATTTAAGTATATTACAGTCATAATCTTTTTCTGCCTCTCTCCAGACAGCCTTTGTACATGGAGAAATGAGAATGTATTCTCAGACAAATCTTGACCTGAGGGAGAAGGCTGCGGGAATCTGGATTTTCAATAACATAAGACAATAAAGCTCAGACTTCTAACCTGCTGCAATATGGTAAAAGTATAAAGAGCTTAGCAACTAATAAAAGAAAAGGGTCTTCCAACTCATATTTGAAGATCTAGACCCCCAAAAGGACACTTCATAAAGATCATAATGGGTTAGTCAGTATCTAACAGATACCATGTACCTTGTTGACCAATTGTCTGACAGTTGTCTTCTGCAGGCCTGGATATTAATAAGCCTTGTGTTGATTTCCTTGGGGTATTTTGTCTCCGTAATTGTACATCTACTTGTTGTGACACTGCAGCTCGCTATATATTTATTTAATGTGGTTCCTATAGCAAAAAAAAAAAAAGAGGATGAAAACATACTCGTGCTATTGTTTTCCTTAGATGATATGCATACACTGCAAATTTCATCTCCCTCCGAGGTGCAATGAATCAAAGCTGTTAGAGAGTGTGTGTGTGTGGGGGGGGGAAAACACACGGTCTTGGGGCAAAGAGGAAATCCAGATGTGTTTTCCCCTTAGGTGCAAACGTGTCTTGCTCCTTGTGTTACACGGGGAGTATAAAGGGATTCAATTATCGCCGCATTTTTATTTCTAATAACAACCAAAAAAAAAAAAAACCAAACCAAAAAAACCCCACAACTAACTTGTTCTGGAAGGTATTCCAGTTAAATAATATTTTGACAGATAATGCTGGTGCAAAGTAGCTGTCGCTCAGGCAGCCAGATCAAGGGGAAAGAGATGCAGGAGGAAGATCACAGGGCGGCTTAGGGAGTGAAAATGAAGCCTGTTAAAAACTCCTCTTGCTGGCAAAACAAAGGCTGGCTGCAGCTTGATCCTGCACTCCCCATTTTCTCAACAGCCACGGAATAAAAGGCAAATATTTAGAGATTGCACCTTAGCTACAAATGGCTGTTTTCCATAGGCTCTCAAACACGGGCATCTTTAAAAGTATTCGGTGTTTTCGCAGCTCCCTCGCTCAGATTGAGAATCAGACTGGTTTGGGATGGAAAGAACCTTAAAAAGACCCCAAAATCATCTTGTTCTAACCCCCCTGCCATGGCTGGGCACCTCCCACCAGAGCAGGGTGCTCAGAGCCCCATCCAGCCTGGATTTGAGCACATCCAGAGATGGAGCATGTTGTTTCAACCTAAAGTTGAGTTTCTAGGTAAAATTTCAGTTTGGGAGAAAACTAACCACCCAACCAAAAAATAAAACCCAGACCAAACAACCAGCTCAAACACACAACAAATAAATTAAAACAATCAAAGCTTTCAGAAAGGAAAAAAAAAAAAAGAGAAATTTTTCTTCACAAGGTTCACTGATACTTCAAATAGGGAATAACATGTCCTGTCCACCCATCAACAAGTGAGTTGTGTACTCTTGAAGTACATTAGTTTAAGAGGTTTTGTGCCTTGGTGCAGTTTCTTGTTTCCTTGATTCTTCATGGGTGAATTATAACTGTAAATCCATAAGGGGTGGTGATGGAATCTCAAGGAAGATCACTTTAAGAACTGGACTACCTCAGGGGCCATGTGGTTTGTTGGTTATTTTGAGNTACTTGTTTTTGTTGTTGCCATTACGTTTCCTGTGTGTTTTGCTCTGAAGACTCATTCTCTTTATCTGTCCTGACAGATGGAATCAGTAAATGTTACATTATCAAGTTTTATCTAAAAATGTCTTCCACTGATAGTGCGTTTATATCGTGTCATAATAGCTCTTTGTACCAAAGCACTGAGAGCTGGGAAAATCCTAGCTAGTGAGTAAGCTTGCATTTTTAAGTAGTAAAAAAGTTCTTTGTTCTACAGCATCCTATTTTTAGAGTGAACTTAATTAAAGTGAGTGAGGAATTTCAAAATCTGGAATCGGGAAAAATGGGTCATTATTAATTATTATGTATATAATAAATCCAGGGGCTGTGGCCTTTTTTTTTTTTTTTCTTCACAATGCATGTATGTCTTTTCCTTCCTCACAGGCATTTTTCATTACCAAATGAGTCTACTTGCCTTCTCCAAGGCCCTGGCTTAGTGACTTACTGAACTGAGTATCTAGCTGTAAGCAGACAAGGAGGACTTTTTGGGGGGAGTTCTTTCTAGACATTGTCAAGAGCATTTCTATGCTGAATTAAGTGTAACACTCTCTTGAAACCCAGTCTTACTACTGCATCACTGTAGCCACTTTTCCTTCTCCCAGTCCTTCAACACCTACTCCCTGTCAATCCACAGTTGAGGAACATGCATTTCTGTAAATGGAAAGGTGAAGTTCTCAGGACCAAATATCTCTTCCAACTTATACTATATGTCTCTATTCCTGTTGGAAAAAAAAGTTGAATTTTTGGTTGGTTGGTTGTTCGTTCTGAAAATAGTTCCAAACTGTAAAGCCAAAATATATTTCTACTATTTTAGCTAGTTTGAAAATCAGGTTTTTTTGATTGCCCTTTCTTTTGAGAAATGGGGAAACAGTGGGACATGGATGGTTCTTCCCCTCTCTCAAACTTGTCTGCACACTTCAGTTGGAGTTTAGTAATGTTTGAGCTTTCCACAAAGATTTCCTAGATAATTTGTTTTAACAGTATCATGCTGGAAAGATATTATTATGTTGGTTATACTGAGTTTATGAAACTGCCAGGACCTAGTCTGGTTTGCTCTACTCAATATCCTGTTTTCACACTCATAATTCTAGGACTATTCCCTATGACATCCTGTCAGATGACTTCAGTTTGGGCTCTTGTAAATGATGCCCCTTGGGTTTCTCTGAGTGCCTACAAATAGACAGGAAATGTTCAGCAGTGATTAAAGCACATCAATATATTCTGTCAAGTAGCTGCTGTGTTTAAAACTACAGGTGGATAGATCTTGGCAATGGAAAAAATGTCTAAGTGAACTAATTATGTTGTTCAGGAGCATTATAAATACAATGCCTAAAACATGCTTATACAGTACGTTTATAAGAATAAAAAAATAGATAAAGAATAAATAACACCTAGTAGAGTTAGTATTTTGCCCCATAAAACTTCAGTTTAATTGCTTGTATTAACTACTATATGGCTATAAAGTGCAAAATTATATACAAAAAGAAAGACAAAATGAAGTTTTTACTGCAGTCCAACATTCACTTCCCCCCCCCCCCCCTCCCCGGACTGTTGTTTTTTCCATATATGACTTATACAGTTGTAATGGAATCATGAGTAAAGACATTATTACCAGCTTTCCAGTAACAGGTGAAGGGTCATTAATTCATAGACCAGTATTTCTCTCAATGGTGAATATCAGTCTTGAAGTGTTGAATCTTCAAGTTTGTAACTTCAGTTCTGTAGAAAGGACTTTTAAACTGCTCTTATGTGACACTAGAAGGAATTCTTCTAAGGTTACCCATGGAGGGAAACTAACTGTTGGGTGGGAAGAGGAAAAACAAAATACTAGTATCTTCCAACTGGTTGGTTTTCTTCCCTGAAATGTGCATACATCTCTTGGTAGACCCAGTGTTGAAGGTGATACTTTAAATAGGGAATAACATGTCCTGTCCACCCATCAACAAGTGAGTTGTGTACTCTTGAAGTACATTAGTTTAAGAGGTTTTGTGCCTTGGTGCAGTTTCTTGTTTCCTTGATTCTTCATGGGTGAATTATAACTGTAAATCCATAAGGGGTGGTGATGGAATCTCAAGGAAGATCACTTTAAGAACTGGACTACCTCAGGGGCCATGTGGTTTGTTGGTTATTTTGAGTTATTTGTTTGGTTTGTTTTTTATCTGCTTTTGGGTCAAGAGAGGGAGCAAATTATTTTGAAAAAGATCCATTTGCTTTCAATTATCTGTCCAGGAATGAGTTAGCCACATCCCTGCCTCTTGGTAGGTATCTCACTTTGGAGCTTTTTGAACACAAATGCAAAGGTAGTTGTGAAGTAAAACACTGTTGAATTTCAAGTTTCTACACCCTGCTACTGCAACCCCTTTCCAGCAATGTATGTCACCTCTCTACTGGAGTGATGTTGGGCTAAACACAAAGCCAGAGCTGTACTCAGGACTGTTTACTGACTGATCTCCAAACCCACAGAGTTTTGGACTGCTCTTAGCTGGGCTCTTTTTGAGTGTAGAGAGGAGTGGGAGGACAAGAAAGTGATTGCAGCCAAGTTTGAAAACTGGAGCCAAATTTCGAAAGCCCTTAACTTCAAGGGCTGTGACTTCAGGTGCTGGTTTATTTTAGAGGTAGTGGCTGGTGACAGGCAAGATTTAGATCTGTAGTCTCTCTGACTCTGAAACTTTGGAGTCAAGGCTCAGGTTTGGACTGGTAATTTAGACTTCTACTTTTTTTTTTTTGTTGCATGTCCATAAAACTTCTAAATGTTTTACTAAGACCCATACACATGCCATAAATACCTGCTGTAGACGTTCCCTGCTGCCTGTAGACGCCAACATTTAGCTTGCCAACCTATTACTCTGATCTAGGCTTCATGATGACTGCTCAGATACATTTAATTAAAATGATAGACTAGAGCTCAACCAAGAAGTGTTAAGATAATTTCATTCCATAAGGGAAGAAACAAGATTAAAATCCAGAAGGGACTCCACTCCCTCTCCCATTTCTCCAGAATTATCATCAGCCATGAGATTATCTTAAGGGTTTCATGTAGATGTGCAAGCCAAAAGCGTGCCACGAGCACCTACCCTTGAATGGAATGAATCTATCACTCGTTCAAACAAACAAAACCCCTTCTGAGCCTAATATCCTTAGTGTCATCATTAATTATAATATGCAATCATAATCATTTTGGAGGTAGACCTGGGGTTAATTTGGCCAAACAACTGCTGATGCCTAACAGTGGCCTATTCAAGTGTATGAAAATGATCCCTTGTAGTTCTTACATGTATGACGGAAGTAATATATTGTGTTCTTTTTTCCTACAGGCTGAGTGCCAAAGTATTAGTTTTCCCTATGACTCTGATTCACAATAACTGGATACTTTTAGCTCTATCTTTTTTTAATTACTACTAGATTTTTTGGGTTTTTTGTTGTTGGTTTTGTTGGTTTTTTTTTTTATGAACAGGTGGATAAGAAATCGTTTTGGCATAAAATAAATAGGGAGAGGTGCTGCAATGGGTTGCCTCTGTGTTAAGGGCTTGTTGCCAGTCTCCTTTTTTTTGTTTGTTTGTTTTATTGTGCTTTTTTTTCTCTCCAGTTTTCTTTTTATAGCAGGCTTTGAAATGATATGTGAGTTTCTTTTGTCAGCAGGAGAATGTAAAAGGGGTCTTTTGTGGCATTAGCTGTGTCACTCTCCTACCTGAGCTGACACCATACTGCTCTCTGGGAGCTTTTCTTCACTTAACAGTAGCCCAGTAAAACTGCTGTTGGTGAAATCCCAGAAGTGGGAGAAGACATGGCAAAATCTCAGATCAGTTCTGCTTTTGTAGTTGAGAGTCCACATGGCAGCTAAGGCCTGTTACAATATTTACGTGTGTGCTAATGTACTTACAAAATGGAGGGGGATGTTGATTGAAAAACAAAAATAAAAGCAGTGTCTTTTGCTGTTTCCCAGCTGTGCAGTGTACACAGTTGTGAAGGCAACGGTTTTGAATGGTGAAACTTTAAAATATTCCTAGGGCATTTGAGCAGACAGGCCCGCAGGATGCATGCTAATTAAATTAATTGTGCATGTCCATTGATTTGGTCTCCTTTAGTGGCACCCCAAAATAAGTTGCTTGGATGTGATGTTATAAATGGAGATAAGTGGATCCATTAGGTCCTTTTCTGCTGACAATTAAAAAGTGGTGGATAAAAGGACTTTAATAAAACAGCTGATTCTTCAGCTACTAAGAGGTTGAATAAAATTAGATGTGTCCAGCAAACTTTTTTTTTGTCTTTCCCTATGTCTAAAGAAG
Organism: Ceyx cyanopectus; assembly: GCA_013401355.1. Classification (NCBI taxonomy): domain Eukaryota; kingdom Metazoa; phylum Chordata; class Aves; order Coraciiformes; family Alcedinidae; genus Ceyx; species Ceyx cyanopectus. Next base: position 34,112 of record VYZU01014843.1, on the reverse strand, counting down.
GGTGGTTTCTCCAAATCCAGGCAACCAATTGCACATTTTGTTTTAAACCACAGTTAACTGAATGTTCAAAGTAAACAGAAAGAAAAAATAAAATATGAATTATCATATTTGTTCTTTCTCTGTTTAAAGATTGTTTTCAGGGAGGAAGGAGAAAAGAATGAGTAGATTAAATGAAAGGAAGCTCAGAATGGAACGAGGTGATAAGATGAAGGGTGAAAAAACAACATAGTTGGAGGATATTTCAATTTTAGAATGTTATTACCCATGAGCACATGGGCATAAATGTCTAATTTGAATGAAAGAAGATAGTTGATTCACTCATAGACAGTAGTAATGCAACTTATTTTATAATAGCAAGAGCCAAGCATATGGTATTCATCATTAGCAGCAGTAACAGAAGCTGTTTCTGCTGGGCTGTGGCTGAGTAACACCGCTCCAGCCTCACCCGCTGCCCACCCCTCTGCTGCCAGCAATGCCCTGGCACTGCTCTGCTGAGCACCCGCAGCTCGCAGCTCAGCATCTCAGCTGAGATTCTGACCCCACCACCTGCCCCTGTATCTTGGTTCTTGTCAATGAAATGCTACCTAATTCATTTTTTTAAACTTTTAACTTTTATTTGCCTCTTTCTCCTACTACTGTTTTATAAGAGCTCTGTTAGTCTGCAGGACTCTTGAGTCTATCTGAAGAAACACTATAGGATGAAAAGAGCTTTTTATTTATTTTCCCCACCTCCTCTCTCGGTGATTCAGCTCAGAGACCTGAATCAAAATCTGAAGCTGTTAGCTAGCTGAAGTAGTGAGTAGTTTTTAAAATGTCTTTCCTATTCACCATTATCATTATACTTACATAGTACAACAGCAGCTAAGCATTGCTTTGATAGTCACAGTGATCATCTGTATTTCTCTATAGCTTTCAAAATGTTCCTCTAAAACACAAATGCTTGGCAATACATCAATATTGAGGCAAATGTTTAATATCTGTGTTACTAATGGTAAAACGGAGATACAGCCTGTTTTAAGTGGCTAAACCCAAGTGCATTATGCTGCGAGAGAGCTCTCCGAGGTGGGTAGCAGCCCCTCTAGGTCTCTATTGCACTAGAGCGGCTGAACTTTCAGCCCTGTAGACACTTCAGTTCACTTATCAATGACCTTGGGTGTGCTCTTGGCAGTTACTGTGATGCTACGTTAAATTACACTTGAGATGAGGGAGTTTATACAGCTATTTGTATTCAGACATCAAGCTGGATGGCAAACCTTTGGCTGACTTGCAATGGATTTTTAAATTTTATTTTATTTTATTTTGGAGTGGGCAAACTTGAGCTCTCTGCTTTATTATATCTGTAGATGTTCAGAAACAGGAAATGAGACAGAAGTAGATTGCATAAAAAAAGAGAAACATCTCAAACACAGAGCATAAACTACAAGGGAAAAACAAGATGTGGTGTATCTAATTGATGTGTTAGATTTGTCACAACTATTATTACCTGTTAACATTCTCCTTCTCAGTATTTATTCTTATTAAAAGTTGGTTATTCCTCAACATGAAGCTTCCCCTTGTGAGTGTCTGTATTCATTTAAGCTAAGTGATGAATCGAGCAATGGGCTGGTCTGTGACTGCTCTATTGTTGTTGTCCTCAAAATTCCTATTCAACTTGTAATTTCTTTTTACCAAATCCCTTGATACTGCATAAAATATTATGTTACACTGTTACTAGATTGTGTCAAATCAAGAAAATAATTGGAAGCAACTCTTCATCTCAGAATATTTTAATTAGTGGATTTCTTTATCTGTCTTAAATTACTAACAATATCCTCCCTGAAACTAGTAAAGTATGGAGGACTTCATTAGTTCTGGCTCTACATTGCACTTTAGCACTTGTAGAAATACTAGTTTGATACTGAAACATGAATTTAGCTTCCAGTGTGTTTACACTCCAGCTTGTCCCCCTTGCCACCATCCCCCAGTTTTCTGTATGAAATACTATGTTTCTACATTCCTTTTTTCTTTAAAGCCTGGCCCATAATGATGATAAGACTATGTGAATACTAATATATGTATTTAGTATTCTCTACAGTGAAGGCAATATCATTTTTGTTCCGTAAATATGTACAGCAGTTTATTACTTTTATGAAATATTGGAGGAATGCAAAGATGAGAAGTTTTAGTAGTTTGGTAAGAAAGCCAAAATCCAAACAATGCTTCAAAGGCTTTTAAAATAAATCTTTATGTTGGTGTTGACAAAACTGTGGATAATTCAGCTGAAGTAGTACCATTTGAGACAGATTTTCCATTGAGAGGGGATTTCAAAAACACAATTACATTCATGTTTAGCCAAAGTGTTGTCCTCTCTAAGGCCACCTAGATGCAGAGCAAGCTGAGTCCTCCTGGGCTAAATTAAAGCACCAGCCTCTACCCAGAGCCAAGGGACCTCTGGGATCCCTCTGTCTTCCAAGGAAGCTTCCCACTAACACAGAGCTTACAGAAGATTGATGGCAGCTTAGTACTTTTTTTTTTTTCCAAATTATAATTCATCCCAAATCCTTTGGGGTGGAAGAATTTCTATATATCTGCTTTTGACCACTTCACTCACCTAAACTTGGGTACCTGCTTAGCTGAGCTAAACATTTAGCCATTGCTAAAGGGCCACATTTTAGGCAAATCTAGGGCAAATTTTAGCCTTCTCAGTTATTTATTTTAAAATAGTAGGTCATTTCTTCTTAATTCCTCTTGGATATTTTAGTGTTCTTGATCCTTTTAGATATTAGCAAGAAAGGGGATCTGAACAGAGTTTTAATTTGAAAAGGAGGATGTACTTGGTCCAGCCTCTGTGTTCAGCTGATAATGAATTCCCACCTAGGACAACTCTTGTCTTCAGATCCACAAAGTAGGGTGGTAGCTTCTACATCTCGGGCTCACAGCCTGCAACAAAGCCAGGATCAAGCTAATTAAGATATTTGATAAAAAATGAAATGTGGGGGAAGGGCACAGGAAGGGTGAGTTCACCTGATTGTAAGGATACGACTTCTCACCCCCTATTGCACTTCTTGGTTGAAGGGGCCATGTTTGCATTGAGTTTGTTCTTTGTGGGCCTGCAATTGCCATCAGTATCCTGGGGAGAGGAAGAAGAGGATGGTGAGGCTGCCAGGAGCCGTGGAGGTGGGATTCACTCTGCCCTTCCTTGAGAGGAGGGAATGCAGCACCCTTGACTTTCAGACTTGTGACTGCATGGGATGGGATGAGCACTTAGGGGATTTGGTAGGAGCAGGCAGATTTTACTAATTTATGTTGCCAAGCTACATACCACAAATGTGTCTGTAAGCACTGAGAAATAAATATGACTGCAGCTTTGTTTATAAGTGGCATTAAAACAAGAAAGACAGCCAGTCAACCAGCTTTTATAAATTATAATTTTTAACTGAAAACATAATATGAGGTCAAGACTGATGCTCTGATCTCCAGGAAAATTTTTGTTGTTTTAATTCACTGATATTTTTTACCTCTCGAGCACTTTCCCCCTTTTCAAATGTACAGAACAGAAATGAAAGAGTACTAAGGAGTATGATTTTTAAATAGTAGGAGATTATGAATTCCAAGTAAGTTATGGGGTATTTTAGCTCTATGAGCAACTTAACATATTCTGGAGGTAAGAGGTGTGCAGCCTTTTAGCTTCTGTTGCTGTATTTTGGAACTTCAGCTGAAGAAGTGGTTGTGAGCATCCAGAATAACCTTCACAGAATGTGGGGGAAAGCAGGTTTACATTAGGTGTTTAAACTAAAAACCAAAAACATACAAAACAATAACAATACTACTACAGCTATGAAACTTTCCTGAAGGCAAAGGTGTAGTGTTTGTATTATGGACATTGGTAGTAGAGGGTGGAATTTGTATGAACTTTTGCCAATTAATCTCAACTGTTTGCTTAAATTGAACAATAATTGCTTTTGTTGTTTATCATGCAGATGTCCTCCCTTAGTTGGTTTGGTTTTAGGTTTGGTGGTTTTTTCTTTTTTTAAGCTTCTAAGGCTTTTATTGCTGCCTAATCCCTTTAAATATACTGTATATCACATTTATGAAATGTATTGGTACCAGAAAGAAGCAGACGACTTTGTTTTTAAACAAAGACCCCAGGATAAGGGGCAATGTTTTTCCCCTCACAGGTGATGGAGTACGTACAAAGAATGCAGCGGATAATGGCAGTCCTGTCCTCTGAACAGATGGTGATGGTCCTGTTGCTAGGATAAGGCCTGAAGAATTTAGTTTTTAATTCCACATTATTTGCCTCAGTGCCATGAATATCCCTAGGTTTCCTCAGGCAAAAATACAACAAATACACAGAAAGAGAAAGAGAAGTGACATGCGGATAGAAAAGGAGACAGAGCACGGGAAAGGACTGGAGCCAGGTCAATAGAAGCTTTTGGGAAAATGTCTGCTCAGCTGTCTGCAATCACCTGGGTTTGAAAAGCAGTCAGGAAGGAAGATTGGTTTGGCATGAGAACGAGGCCTTTGATGCTTTAGATACCACAGAGAAAAATACGCATTTCTTCCCATTAGAAGTCTGTTGACTTTCCTAATTAAGATAAACACGTTTCTGAAGAAGTTAGCTCTCTCAGTACTACATTTGTAAAAACAACCATGCTTTTAAAATATATACACAGACAAGGACGTGTGCCAAGAACTAGTGCTGGTGTGGTCTTACAAATCACTTTACAGGAATATTTTTAAATCATTGCCTTATTTAAAAGTGAGCGAATTTCATTCCCTCCAGTCAATTAAATATCTAATTTCAACTCAAGTAGATAATAACCAAAGTATTTTTATATAAATGAATGAACAGTTAGAAAACTGTTAAACACACAGCCCTCGAGCATGAAAAATATATTCGTTTAACTGTTTTATTCTTTTATCACTAATTTACTACAGACATTTTACACTTGCATCATTTTGGTTTGTGGCACTTGGGGAAAAGAAATCTTTTTGAAATAAGATTAATTCAGATTAAAATTTCCAAGGATCCCTGTGCCACCTGATTTATTCCAGCAGCCACACTATGTATGCAGTGGATGGTGCCAGTAGACAGTTGCAATGTCTCTTCAACGGCTGTTTTGAGAATGAAGCCTGTGAAAACTCGAAGGACCTCAGTCCCCACAACAAAGCACGTGCAAAATATCAAAAAATGTGCTGAATTAATAAAAAGAGACAGTTCCCATACAAAAGCGAAACAATAATATTGTAATACTGTAATATTCTACCCTTTCCAAGTGCCTGTACAAAGCCAGACCATGTCAAGTGATTTAAAGAAGCCTCTGTATCAGTAATTCCCATTGTCAGATGATCTGTGACTGGTGAATGTCTTGTTCCAATTGTTGGTTCCACCTTCATAGCAGTTTTTCTAATTGGGATGTGATCCATGACAGCCACATTGTGATCTGTCATGTAACAATGTAGTGAAAAAAGAGATCACGTGATGCAGCCATCTCCTGTTTTGTGCCTGAAAATAAGTTGAGAAAAATATAGATTACTATAGAGAAAACATACTTTGTGCCAAAATACACAGTGCACCTTATTTGTGTCTGTGTATACATACATATAATTAATGTTTTTATCATTAAAAAATCCATTTGATTTTATCAACTATGAAGTTATGCTTCACTAAGAGTTTCAAAATTGGGTCAGTTGGAGTAGCCACTTTTGCAGGTCTTTAAACAGTTGCTGTTTTCATTATGTGACAAAAAATATTTGTATGCCATTAAAATGGACCAGAATTTATTGATACTCAGCTGTTTGGGTACCACATTGTCTTGGAAATTCATAATCTCTAAATGGGCAAGCAAAATAATTTTTCCCTCTCATTAATATATTTTGATATTTCACAGCTTTTTTTTTTTTTTCCCCAGCTCCCAGAGCTCCTTCACTTTTTTCCTCTTTCTAGTGAGATCAGTGATGGGTTCCTAGACTTCCTTCTTTCTTAGTGTCTATAGGTGTTATCTGGCTGTTCTCAATTCTTCTAAGGCACAGTCACTCAATCTACCACATTTAGAGAATTGACTTTTGCTTCATGTTATATGTCCAAAAGAAAGGTGTCCTAGATACAGACAACATCGATCTCTCTGGTGCACATAACTCTTAAAAGTCGGATGTCTCGGTCAAGCTGCTGGATTGGGTGTATTCTAAATCTATTGTACAAAATGATGAGGTGAATTTGGTTCACAGCCTTTCATGTGTAAATAAATAATAATACCCCTTGAAACTTGATCAGAGATTAAAGAAACCATTTCCCTCAGAGAGCTGGAGAAGTGGTTTCCCATGCCGTGTGCTTTATGGTACACACAGAAGCCTTTGTGGCTCATGTTGTTTATCCTTCATATTGTAAGGAGGAGTCAGGAGCATGCGTTAAAATGAGATGATGTGTCACTTGTGCTATTTCTCTTTTTCTATAGTTTGTGGGTTTGGGGTTTTGTTTTGGTTGGGTTTAGGTGTTTCCTTTTTTTTTTTTTTTTTTTTCTTATATTGGCTGTTCTTTTAAAAGCCAAAAGAGAGGTATGTGTACCCTTCTTCTCAAATCCTGGTTCATGAAGTATCATATATGGTTATCTTTTTAGATTATTGGGTTGGAATCCAAATTGGAAAATACTTTTGTTTCTTAATCTCTCTAAGATCTTATATGAGTTTCCTTAAAAATAAGCGCTCTTCACTTTCTATTCTCAAACCATTTTTTTTTATATATACAAAAGCAAAAGGTGCCAGTGACACAGCTACCTCATGTAATGAAACACCCAGATTTCTCTTCTACTTATTTTATTTCTCACATTCATCATTCATATTTAATGCCACAGGCATTTGACTTCTTAATTCCCTATATTGAATTGAAGAGGCATGCACAGCATGCACTCCACTTTAATGACTTGTAATTCTTCTTTATTGATGACATACTTTTTCACCTGAAAAACTTGTGGTGCAAAACTTCCTCTCGCATCTGTGATGTTGTCAGTATCCTTAACAAGGTGGTGATGGCTGAAGAGCTGAATGTCTGGAAAGTGTAAGGTGCTAACCTTAAATGCCTCTTGGTTTGAGAGAATATTGTCCTCAGGGTTTTCCTGTTGAGATAGATTTTTTTTTTTCTTCCTATTTTTGGACCTCAGTTGTTGACTTGTCTCCTGTTGGCTCTAGAACGTGCCGTAATTTTCCTTTGGTGAGCCAAATTTCAATTAATATGTAACTATCCCACACTGAGCTAATTAACAGTTATCTACTAAGTTTGTTGATAACGTATTCAACAGAAAGGTTTTTTAGACTTCAGCAGGACTAGCAGATCCTATGAATGGCAAATCACAGTATCTGACATTAGTATTTTGAACGAAGGTATAATGGACTAAGGATTACCCTGAATATTGTTTATTTACAGACATCTCATAAGAGCATCACAGTTAGGGTTAGTTATTTGTAAAAGCTTAATACTTTTGGGGAAAAAAAATAATAAAATAAATTTGTAGAACTACAAAGCATTAAGACCTTTATAAAACACGTTACACCTTTCCAGGTTTTTGAAGCACTTTAGCAACATTAACAAACCCTCAGAGCCCTGAAGCATAGGTAGTCCTATCTTTTATTGATTTCCCAAATGGGTAGACTGAGATGTCAAAGAGTTACGGTTTGCTAACTGTGAACACTCCAATGCAATGTCTGCAGGAAAACAAAACCTGATGCTGAATTTTCCCTCTAATTCTTACAGACAAACCTTCTGGAGAGTTTCTCAGGAAAGCAGAGGAAAAGAGCACAGAGGGAGGTGACATTGCCTGGTTATTCAGGGACAGCATGCCTGAATGGAAACAGGAGAACACAGAGGTCTTTTACAATTACACTCAACTCCAGAGTAGAGGAAGAAGATATTTTCATTCCAGACTTGCTTAAGGTGCGTGTTCTTCATGAGTATAGGTGGAGTGTGGATGGAAGGGGAGATATTCAGAAGAGGAGAACTAGGGAGAAGAACACATCCACTTTGACTCCCCATGTAGGCTTCAGGCTAGGTATTAGTTGATGAAAGCTGTGAAAAATGAATGTGCAGCTTCTGGAACAGCTTTAAAACCTCTGCTGCCTTAGTAGTGTGTTTACCAGGGTCCTCTTCCTCTCCCATTACAAGATCCCATGAAACCCTTTACTGGCTGGCAGCAATCTCTCTATATATGGCTTCTTTGTGTCTGTGACTTCAGCACAGTAAAACCACAGCTGTCCTGCTGTGAAAAGGTTTTCTTCATTGTCAGACATGTAGTGAAGAGGAGGAGGAGAGCCAGAGGTTGTCCAGGTTCTGTTCCTTTTTAGTGTAATGTTAATTTTTCAGGAAGTTCTAAGAAGTGAAAAAGTTATACTAGAGAGTGTAATGATCATGAGAATATTCTGTTAATGAATTGTGATTTAACCTTAGTCTTTTTAAAGTCATTGAAATTTTCTTTGAAAACCTTTAGATTATATCCTAAAATATTTTTTAAAGTACATGTTGTACTTTTCAACATAGAAAAAAAAAAAGTAACATCTGAAAGGGGTTTCAAAGTTTATCTAATTCTAAGTCCTGTCCCAAGTCAGGAGCAGCTCTACCTAAAATGCACTTCAGTTGTCAGGTGGAGTTTTTTTTTTTCCCTTGGAAATTTTCTTTCTATTACTTTCTAATAGTTCTTTTTATTATTATTATTTTTATTTTCCCCCCCTCTGAAGATCTTAATGTATTTAGTGTTCTGATTTCTCTTTAGTAGTTAGAAATATCTCAGAAAGTGGTTATTAATAAATCATTAAAGGTTTGTATCTCATTTAATTTCCTTGCTGCTCTCCTAGTCTGTATTTTCAACCATAGTACAAAATCGTTCTGAAAATCTAAAGAGGATTTATTTTACAAGAGAGTCAAATCTAAACGATGAGGACAAACCTACAGATTAAATTAAAGTTTTCTTTACCTGTAATGCTCTTTATTATTCAAGCTATTTGCTTAGGTTAAAGATTTCTTAGCCAGATTTTATTTTATCTGGCATCTGTGAAGAAGGAATAATGGTGCATGCAGGGCTTTGCAGGCTGTGTATCTTGAAGAGAACATGGAGTCACTTCACCAATAGGGCTTTCCTGGGAATAGGGAATAACAAGGTTGAATATAACACTTGATAACTACAGATATTTTCAGTAGCACCAAAGGAGGTATGGGAAGTGATGAAAAAACTTATGAAAGGTAAACGGACTATAATTCATACTAAATATCTCCCCTTGTGCAGAAGCTCTTTTTAAATTACTCAGATAAATGAGCTCATTTATGGAATATTTTGTACTGCATGAACTTATATGGGCACCTGTCATGTATATATATTTTTAATACTGAACTCATATAGATGGCTTAAAGTCCCCCTTGCCCTTTAGTAAATTTAAATCTCCCACAAAGCTGCTGTACAGTAGTCATAAAGAAACATTTATGGTTCAACATAATTTCCCTTCATTTCTTTTTCTCTTTCTTTAAAGAAAAAAAAGGCAGTTTAAAAGTAATAAAGCACTTCCTTCTGTAAATCTTTGATCTTTTTTCTTCCTAAGGGAAGATTAATTTGTAAATATGCTAATGGATTTGTATAATATGAAACCTTCATAAGAAAAACTACATTAGTTCATATGAATGAACACATCTATCTTATTCAATTTATAAACTAATGGCTGAGAGCATCAACACTGCGTTCTGCATGGTCTCGTGTCCAAAATCACTGCTCAGATTTCTAAGATGGCACAGAGTTTTACCAAAAAAAACCCAAACGAACATGTTAAACAGGATCAGTTTGGTCACATCTGACTTTTTGATTGATTCCCTCCCTTCCTCCCTTTTGGTTTCAATAGTGAGATTTGCTGCTGTTCTAGACAGATGAGTACCACTGCCCTGAAGAAAACCAACATTATGGGAGTTATGCTATGTGGACATAGCTGCACACTTTCCTAATGAACCCTGCTGGTTTCCAGCAAGGTGCTGAGCATGCTATCTCGGTAGTAGCTGAGGTGAACATCCTCAGAAGCTGCAGGATACAGGCTGTTAAAACAGCTAAGTGTTCATCCTGGTTGCTTACAGGAGCTGAGAAATTGACCCTAGCCAGCATCTTACTGGGATAGTGATGCTGCTGCTTCTTTTTGTAGGCAGAAGTTTGGTCCCACCAGGCTCTCCTCGCTTCCACAGCAATTGCAGCTGCAGTGGGGCAGAATTGACCTCCTTGTTCCATAGCGGGGAGGGGAAGGGATGTGGGTAAGGTCTTCATGTGGGGGGATTCACCCCCAGTGGAGGTGCAGTGAAAAATAGGTTCACTGGAAGCTTCTCCTATTCCTCCTACCTGCATCCTGGGTGTCTTCAGGCACTGTATTGCTCCCTCCTCGCTTCCATTTCCTCCTGGAGCCCATACTTCACCTCCTTTCTTGTTTTTCCTGTTTTATTCTGGTGCTTAGTTGAGAAGTCGGGTTTGATTCGGGCTTGCTTCCAGCCTTGCCTGCAAGTGAGGCTGTGGTACCTCTACCACATTTCCTCCAGAGAGAAAGGGGTGGTAGTGGAGAAGATGGGTAGAACCTAATGTGTCCATGTTTTTCCTTCTGCTAATATCTCTGCTATTTTATTTTCTCTACACTCTTTCTCTCCCTTTGCCTCTTTTCTTTCCTGAACCAAACAGTGCTAACAAAAACTTGGCACTCTATTAAATCAAGGAGATCTAGAAATCAAAGCCAGGGTGTTGATCTGGTGGGGCTGTGCTTTATGACTGTGTGGTCACCCTGTGGCACACAAGCCTTCAGGGAAATGCTCTTCTTAGCCTTGAGCTCATCTCTCTGCTGCTCCACAAAGAAGAAATCCATGTGTTTTGGTTTTATTCCCTTAAATATAAATGGTGTATTGAAAAGGGGGGGGGGGGGGGGGAGGAAGGATTTAAATTAATTTTGAAGTTAGCCCTAATTTTGATGGAATTTTTGTCTTCAGAATGAAGCTTAGCACCGGAGGAGTCTGCTGTGGCGACCTTGAACCTGGAAGCTTTATATGGGGATTTTTCAGCACCATTTATTAAGGTAAGGGGTAGATATCTCAAACTTCAAGCCAGCATAGTCAATGAAGGACTTGTTTGATGTGCTCGTGGTCCGCTGCGCTGAGGAGATGCATCGTTAGTGGCTTCAGCCGTGGTGTTTCCCCAAGGGCTGCCGGAGCTGTGTCCGGCTCCATCACACGACTTTCATCCTGCTAGCCATAAACAAAAGGTGTGCATTTCTTCAGGCATGGAGCTCACTGAGATGCCTGCCTGCCTTCATCTGTCTGCTGCCCTCGTTTGATGCTCTCAGTCTCCAGATAAGAATGGAATCATAATGTGTACCTTGAGGCTGGAGAAGAAGGAGCTGGAGGAGGGAATCCACAGCTGGCTTATAATGGGGGTGGGTGGGAGGGAAGTGTCAAACACTGCTCGGAATAGATGATTATTATAAAGGGGCCTGGAAGATCAGAAATGAGAGATTCCGATCTCCTTCTGTTTTATTTATTTATTTGTTCTCCCCAGGAAATTCTTTCCAGTGCTTCTCAATCATAGTGGAGAAGGAAAGACTTAGTGGTTGTAACGAGCGAGCTTCAGTCGTGAGCTCACGATGGGATTATAGTCTGTTCTCCCTTTAAAAGAAAAGGCAGGGGTGGAGGGAGGTTTAGGCTTTAGCAAAGTTTTCTTCCCAACAGTCAAAAATAATAGAAAGTAGACATAGGAGAGATCTGTTAATTGATCTTGTCCATATCTTGCCCAACAACAGGGTTATTCCCTGCAGCATATTTACTAGTGCTGAGTTCAGCTTTGTTTTTAAAACCTCCACAGTGACAGTCTCCCGAGGGAAGTGGTGAAAGCCTGACTCTACAGCCTACTGCATCTCCTTGTCGATCTGCTTTGCAGAGGGAAACTCTCACAACCAGGAAATATTTTCTGACGTTCAGACTCTACCTCCCTCCCCATGTCTTTTTTTTTTTTTTTTTTTTTTAATTCTGTCTTATTAATTCTATTTATACTCCTCTATATCATCCAAAATAACATCCTTCCAGGAGCACCATGGGTTGGTTTATAACACCAAAAGGCTGTATTGTCAAGGAAGAAGAGCTTTGACTCATGGCATGACACACTCTCAAAATAAAGGCATAATTTTAGCTATCTGACCTATTGTTGGCCCATAAATCATTGCTAAATAAGCACATTAAGGTAGAGGTAGAAGTTTTGAGTTGGTTACTTGTGTTTCATTTGGCTCTAAAATTGAGATACTCTGCATGAAATAAATCCTAGAAATCAATAGTATGAATTCTTAACATTTTTCTGATCTGGATATTTTTTCTTGCTTCACATTATCAATAGGTGCCTGTCTGCAAAGCATGTCTCTTTTCATTGCCTTCCCCTTCTAATCTTAGCAGTAGATTGTGACTTGGTCAGGGTCCTATTTAAATAGTTTTGGGGTTGCCAACATGGTGTGTTCTGATATTCAGATCTCATAATCCAATTTTGAAATTAAAGAGCTCGGGGCAAAAACACTCACAAAACTGAAATGCATGTTTTTGAGCACTCAGCCAGTGTTTGCTTAAGAAAAAATATACCAAATCTCCTCTTTCTCTTCCCAATTAATATAACAAATGTCATGCACAAAATCTTCCTTTTTAAATTATGCCCCGTACCAGCACAACAGACAGTGGAAATTCAAGCTGGTCTGTGATTTCAAGCAAGGTATCTGAATTCCAGCTGAATACAGAAAATATGCAGAATAGCAACAGATTTACAGTGCCTCATTTGCTGTCTTAACAGAATGATGTTCAATGTATTTCCAACAATACAAACAAAAGCAAGGAAAAAATGTCTTTTATTTTTCTTCTTTTTCTCCCCCTCCCAAGGTTTTTCTCCCCTCTGTCCAAGTCATTATTTTAAGATTCTCAGTATTAAATCTAAAGGTTCATCAACTCACATCTTTACAGCTCTGTCTTTCTGTATACAGGACCCTGTCTGCCTGTTTCCTCTATTGCACTATTTTGTTTGTACTACTGTAATCATTTTGCTGGCCCAGATCTGTGTGGGTGTGCTGGCAGCTTTACAACAAAGTTACATGGGAACTGAGTTAAGGTTGAATATTTATTAGAAGAAGCCATCTGGCGTCAGGCTGTCTGTACAGGGGGGCTTATTTCTTTAGTAGTCTCTCCTTTTTCTTTCTAGCTCTTCCTCCCTCTCTCTCCGCTTCTCATTTACGCGCCGCATATATATGTGAAAAGTGGAACACACATCTTGACATATTGATTTGATTCTTGATATTTATAGCAATTAACCCTGCTCGTGTGATCATCTTTGTCCCTCGCCCCATACCTCTCTCTCTCTCTTTCTTTCTCCCCCCTCCTCTTTCCCTGTGGCGGGGGATGCTGGGGGCTGGTTCCCACCGTGGCAGCCCCATGCTGCAGGGCTCCTGTCACAGACCCTTCCCTCTCTTGCCGTTTCCCGCAGGCTCCGGGCAGCTATAGCTTTGCTTAAACATCTTTCTCCTGCTCCTTCCACACTTTCCCTCTTCCAGCTCGTGAGCTTATGAAAGAGCTCTGCTCTCTGAAAACTCCCGACTCACCATGTTAAACAAACTAGCCAGCAGAAGGGTGTCCGTGCTATTTCACCATTTGTATGACATAGCCAGGCTTCAAAGTGCAGCACTAAATTGCCAAAAGATGTTTACTTTACTTGCTTAAGAGCTCCTCGTAATTCAATTGTTCTCTCTCCCGCCGTAGAAACACGCATGCATCCTGAGAGCCGGGCTCTTGTGAGCTCCCACTACTTATTTACCCACGGGGTTTCCTCTGTTGTTTTTTTACAGTGTTGTTTTTGGGGTTGTTTTGTTTTTTCAGGGGTTTACAGCTCAAGGTAATTTTTTTTTTTCCTTGGGTGCTTAACTGCAAGGACCTTGAAAAAGACAGCTGTCTGCTTGCCTTTTGTGTTAGGTTTTTCTTCCTCCAATAAGAGACTTTTAGTGGTTTTTCCAAAAGGTTTGTTTCCTTTTTTTTTTTTTTCTTTTTAAACACACATGAGGTTGGACACCCAGAATTGACAGTCACCTTGGAAAACCTTGACCTATTATTCCTAGCAGGCTAGGGAAGCTGATGCATGTGGCTGGCAGCCCTTTCCCACCGTTCCTGACTCTTCTAAGTTAATATTCCAAACTTGCAGCCTTGCGTAACCTCCTTGTCCGTCGGTGTGGTGGTTTTGGTGGCGATGCCAGGTGGGAGAAGGGGAGCACTGGGCAGCAGAGATTCTTTCCACTGACAGAAACAGTGAGTCACTACTGTCCTGTGATTATTCCCTGGCCTTTTTGCAAAAGGCCGCCTGCAGGGATGAAAGGAAAGTCCTTTCTCCATGACCTACAGTGGGGGTTAGAAGCCTACAAAGTTCCTGCAAAGCATAACACGTGGGCTGATTTTGAGCAGAGTAAAGCAGGGTATGAGGGCTGTGAGCTGGAAGGACTTGATCTGGGAAAGTTGGTGGTTCCCAGCTTCAGCCTCCCACTACTTTACCAACAACTGCTGCCCCAAGGTATCACTGGCTGGGTGATTGGCAGCATGTTATCTCCTCTTTCAGGTAGTGTCTCTTGATTTGTCATGTCATTTTGTATGTTTAATCTGTGAAAAGAAAAAAAAAAAGTTTTTTTCACATATAGTGTGCTACGATGTCTGGATAACTTCTTATGGGAAAGGGATGGGGAGTGGACCAAGGAGGTGGTCCAATGTGCAAGCAATACAAGGAGGAGGAGGTTGCTGTGAGAGGTGAGTGATAAAGGAGGCTGGAAAGAGCTGCTGAGTTGACCTTCCTCTCTTCAAAATTTAAATGAGATTGTTCATCTTAAACTAGCCCATGGTTATTCTTCTATCCACAGTACAGAGACTGGCAAGATAAGTCCTCTGAGTGCTCCTGGCTCTCTAGCAAAATGGGAGAGGAAGAAGGTGAACTGCATAGGCCTTGTTTTATGTTTTATATGCCCTATGCACAGTGAAGGCAACCAGCCCTGTATCTGAAGCTTACCAAGACTTTCATTGCCCAGCAGACCTGAAGAGTTGTATTTAAATTACTGGGCAAGAGACGCTGACTTTATTACTGCTCTTATTCCATCTCACCTTTGTCAAGACACTTAAGTCACCTTGTCTCACTTATAAAAGCATAAAGATAACCTTCTTCTGCAAGTATTGCAAATTAAAGATTGCTATTGGCTGTGAAAGTCAGATGCTCAGAAGAAACATTGTGCCAAGGTATAGAGCTTAGTCTCCTTTGTCAGACCTGGATGCCTGACAGCTACGTGTTTTCACTGATGCAAAATCTATTTTGTGCATGAAACAATAGGCTCAACTGTATTTACCAGTCTGAAGAAAATATTATAAAGGGGTTTGAGTTCAGTTTTGCTTTGAAGCTTGTTGCAATTATCAACTTTCCATGCTTTCTGGACAGGCAGCCTAAGTATTAATCTCCAGTGAAGTATGCCAGTGTTTGCCCCGGGTTGGTGTTGCACAGAGTGGACCAGATAATTCTAGAACAAGGATAGTAACAGGGCATCAGCTTCTGAAAGCAGCCGTGAGGCAGGATGAGCATTCAGGATGGAGCAGGATATAGGAGAACATCGTTGCCAGATTGAGTATGTTAAGCAGTGAGTACTGTCACCAATTAAAATAACCATAAAAAGCCAGACATTCCTCTCTGAAATAACTCGTAACAGATCCTGAGCACTGAATTACCTTTCAATGGAGCTCTGAGGGAGCTGTGGCCTCTGCAACATGGAGATCTGATCTGGAAAAGGGACAGAGAAAAGCTTGTTCCCATCTCCCTTCCCAGACCACACCATCTCATTAATGTAACTCCTTGCAGTGGCTCTTCTGAGGATCTTTCCCCACAATAAACCCTGCACAGATTTTTAGGAATCCCTTTACTGGTGTCCCCTCCTCTCCATTAACAGAGATGCTTCCAGATTAAAACCCTTCCAGCTGATCTGCAGGTAAATCACGAAGCTGGTGGTTGGCAACTTCGCCTTTCCGCTCTCCTGACCTATTAAAATACCAAATATGGCCCACTGTGCTCCAAGCATGGATTGGGAGCTCCTCCAGAGAAGAAGTAAGGGGAGCTAGAAATGTAAAACAAGAAAACAGAACCACCTGAGGTCCTCTGTTTGCCTCCTTGGAGAAGCCCCTTTAGTCCTTTGCTTAAAAAAACCAAACATTACTCGCAGGAAACCCCGGAGCAGCTAATCTAACATCTAAGCACAAGGTAAGTCAGGGTGTGTTTTAATATGTGCCTTCAAGCTGACAAGTAGATTCTTTTTCAGTACTACAAGTGAGTAAATACTTTAGATGTATCTGTTCTCACCTTTCCAGGTAGTCGTTAAAAAGTTTTAGCTTGACCTTTTTTTCCTGTTTGAGATTAGTGATCAAATTTTACCCATATCTGAGTTTATTATGTTGGTTTTTAAACAAACAAGTGTAAGAATGCTATCATGTAGTTGAATGACAAAGAAATAATAGTGTTGATTTTTAAAAAAGTTGAATAATAACAACAAAGTAAAATACAGACTTGAAAATCTGAATCCAAGCACTAAGATTTATCTTGGAAAAGTAGATGAGGATCTGACTTGTAGTGGGAACATGTGGCCCCTGTGGTGGAGCAAACTCATCTTCCCAGCCAACCGTTATTTAGAGAAAGAGCCAAGTGACACAATTGAAATCCCAGCCATGCTGGAATCCTCACTGGTTTAGTGAA
This sequence comes from Ceyx cyanopectus, assembly GCA_013401355.1. NCBI lineage: Eukaryota > Metazoa > Chordata > Aves > Coraciiformes > Alcedinidae > Ceyx > Ceyx cyanopectus. The sequence goes on along the minus strand of VYZU01014843.1, from coordinate 17,349 downwards.
GATTTTTTTTTATTATTTTTTTTTTTT
>VYZU01014843.1:5928-17215 GCA_013401355.1 Ceyx cyanopectus | reverse complement strand
TGTTTTATGGATGTTTTATGTTTAGGGTGGGTTTTTTTAGTCTTTATTAAACTGCTTTCAAATTCAGTCAAAGCTCACAATAGCTGCCTCTCTAACCCTTGCCCTGTGTCTTCAGTGTGCACGTAGGGGTTCACTGAAGAACACACACAGGGGTTCTCTGCTGCCTTGTGCTTTGTGGCTGTGAACAGGAGATGCAATCATTTGGGAGGGGGGTTTGCTAGACATTTTCCAGTATTGCCAAAACAGGCGTACTATAGATAAGATGCTTGCATTGGAGGGATTTCTGCTGCTTCCTCAGTCACTGGAAGAAACCCATCCCCTTGAATCAGGCTGCATCAGACCCAGGGGCTCTGCTTACGAAATAGCATATGGCTTAAAACCCAAATTCTTCTCTCTGCTGCTCATTTAGTGAAACAAACTCTATTTTTTAAATTATTTTTTTTTTATTGTTGTTTCTTGACTTTTTCTGTTCAGACACAAGTCCTTTAGGCTATTGTTATTTCAACAAAAGAGGGGGAGGATAGGCTCAGCTAGTTACTCTCTGGCTTTCTGGTGAGGAATTAAGAAATACTATAACAGTTTAATAATGATAATCTCCAAATAGTTCATAACGGCATTAAGGGTAATTAATGACATTTGAATAGTAAGAGTACTTAATCCCTAAGGAAATGTGATATCAACAATTTTATTTACATCTTAAGTTGCTTCAAAGGTAAAAGAGAGAAAAAAATTTGCTTTTAAAATGGTTTCATAGTTGCACTGTTTAAGATTTTATCTTATTATAAGCAAATAAAAATAATAGAGTTTTTATTAATAAGTGCTACTGCATTCCATGTTAGATCCAGCATTAGGTTAAAAATAAAGAGGAACTCTTATATGTTTCCTGAGGGATTAAGATTTTCTGAAAATTATAAATCACCAGCGATACTGTGGTTTACAAAGAAGGATAACTTCTTTTAAAAGACCCATATATTTACATTTTAAAAATATTTTTCATAGCCTTTAGAGCCATTAAAAGAACTTAAATAATTTTGATGATAAATGCTATGTACTGTAGCTTTTATGTTTTAGTAGCGCTTTTTATTTTTTCTTCACATAGCTGACCTCACTAAACCTTTGAAAAATGCTGTTACATCCTTTTTACGTTTTCACAATTTTACAATGAGGGGAAAAAGAACTCCAGTGATAGGTTTCAAGATAATACTTGAACGAGCCTGATTCAGATGTTTAGGTTTTGAAAGTCAACAGAAGGAAAAGGGTTTAGTTGACCTTGGGTTTTGAGAATAAATAGGATAACACCTGATTCAAGACAGGAAGCTTTAGTTGGGGTAAATATACAGAGAGAACCGGAGTGTGTCAATCCAGTTTAGCATTTGAATGCAGCCTCGGCTCTTTTGGTTATGCTCTTGAGCCTGTTTCTACTTTTGGCTTTTACATTCCACAGAACTTCTGTAAAATCAGCAGGGACAGTGCTAATAAATTTATAATGTTGTTTTGTATTTCTGAACATAGTACCTCAGTAATTAAGTGAAATATTTATGATGAATATAAAACAATGCAAATTCATTTGTTTGCCTGAAAGCTAGCTTGTTATTTATTTAGATTTATCTTTGAATGATTCTTTAAATTGAATCACAGTATGAATGAGAGTGATATTTAAAGCACCGAAAATTTGCTATAGTGTACTGATGCATTATACCATATTATCTAGTGTTAAAGATATGTAGAGGATGATTAAAACCCCAGAAAACAAAAAAACCTCTTTGACCTAACAAGCATTCTTTAGTTGTTTGGGTTTTTTTCCTTGTATAAATTCCACAAGCGAAATAATTTCCCAAAGGCTGAAATCTTTAATAAACCTTATGCTTTGTTATAACTAAATGTACATATGAAGACTGGATCTTGAATTTTAGGACAGGTAGGAGTAGATTCAGCATAACATGATATAATTCTTGCCTCAGCTGGCTTTATTTTGCTTCATGTGCTACTATTTCCAGTGGTTTTTGTCATTTACTACTTTCAATCTTCTTACCAAATTCTAATCCAATGAATGTAGTGACCTGTGAAAGGAAATGTCTATGCAAAGTGTCCTTGTGTTGATGATTATGAACTAAATTGTTTACTTCACTTGAACTTTTTTCTCCTTCCCTAAGTAAAAATTATCTTCCAAAAATAACTTCCTTTACAAACCTATTTCTGCTGCTCTCCTCATCTGTTTGACAATTGTGCTTATGTCATGACTAAGGAATGGTTATCTTAATGTAAAAAAACTTAAAATTAAAAAAAAACCGCAAACCATAAAATATGTTTGTTTAGTTTGATATCTCATAGCTATTACATGACAANTTCAGATGTTTAGGTTTTGAAAGTCAACAGAAGGAAAAGGGTTTAGTTGACCTTGGGTTTTGAGAATAAATAGGATAACACCTGATTCAAGACAGGAAGCTTTAGTTGGGGTAAATATACAGAGAGAACCGGAGTGTGTCAATCCAGTTTAGCATTTGAATGCAGCCTCGGCTCTTTTGGTTATGCTCTTGAGCCTGTTTCTACTTTTGGCTTTTACATTCCACAGAACTTCTGTAAAATCAGCAGGGACAGTGCTAATAAATTTATAATGTTGTTTTGTATTTCTGAACATAGTACCTCAGTAATTAAGTGAAATATTTATGATGAATATAAAACAATGCAAATTCATTTGTTTGCCTGAAAGCTAGCTTGTTATTTATTTAGATTTATCTTTGAATGATTCTTTAAATTGAATCACAGTATGAATGAGAGTGATATTTAAAGCACCGAAAATTTGCTATAGTGTACTGATGCATTATACCATATTATCTAGTGTTAAAGATATGTAGAGGATGATTAAAACCCCAGAAAACAAAAAAACCTCTTTGACCTAACAAGCATTCTTTAGTTGTTTGGGTTTTTTTCCTTGTATAAATTCCACAAGCGAAATAATTTCCCAAAGGCTGAAATCTTTAATAAACCTTATGCTTTGTTATAACTAAATGTACATATGAAGACTGGATCTTGAATTTTAGGACAGGTAGGAGTAGATTCAGCATAACATGATATAATTCTTGCCTCAGCTGGCTTTATTTTGCTTCATGTGCTACTATTTCCAGTGGTTTTTGTCATTTACTACTTTCAATCTTCTTACCAAATTCTAATCCAATGAATGTAGTGACCTGTGAAAGGAAATGTCTATGCAAAGTGTCCTTGTGTTGATGATTATGAACTAAATTGTTTACTTCACTTGAACTTTTTTCTCCTTCCCTAAGTAAAAATTATCTTCCAAAAATAACTTCCTTTACAAACCTATTTCTGCTGCTCTCCTCATCTGTTTGACAATTGTGCTTATGTCATGACTAAGGAATGGTTATCTTAATGTAAAAAAACTTAAAATTAAAAAAAAACCGCAAACCATAAAATATGTTTGTTTAGTTTGATATCTCATAGCTATTACATGACAACGTGTTGCACATCCACTAACAAGAGTGAATTCTTTATATAGTATTGTATTTGACTATATATAGTATTTTATCTGAGTGGACCATTAATGTGCTGAAAAATTGTTGAGATTCATCAGTGGGAAGACTCCCCAAAGATTTTTGAGAACTTTAGCAATGTATTACATGCACATATCTTCTCTTTCTTGGGTTTTGATCAACTCTGAGCAATGAAAGGTGATCAACTCTGGCTAGCTGAGAAAGTACAACTTCTATAAGATTCTTACTGCTGAGTCTACAGACAATACCTTGATGCTTGGTGAAAATCTGGCCATTACTTGGAAGCTTTATTTGATAAAGCAGCTTCTTATCATTTTATATTTATTTTATAAGTGTACAAATAGAATTTCAAATGGCTTTTCTTCATTACATGAAGGCGTCTGGGCTGCTATGTTCCGACTGAGAGCAGAGGTCTTGGACATTAGCAAAAGCAGACACTGAAGTTTTTACCTTATGGTGTCTTCTGTTGCCACCAAATGTGCTGCCACCAGAGCACATGTACTGTGATATGTGAGCAGCTGGGGACGCAGGAACGAGCTGTGTGTGACAGTGCTGATCTGCAACACGTTCAGCCCAGGGTGTAGGTAGGCACCTGCAAGGATTTGCAGGTTGGCATTTCTATCTGGTTTTTGACTTCCCAATAGCCCCAGAGAGAGAAAAGTAACAAGGTGTTATGTGGTACCAAGGTAAATGTGTGCTGTGCTGGCCTGGAGCAAGTTTTGAATGACTCTGACATGTTCAAGAAAGTTTTGGAAACTACTTCTTTTAAAGAAGCAGATTAGAATTACCAGAAGGACTTCCATATTTGCTTTTATTTTCATAGAATCTCTAAGGTTGGAAAAGACCTCCAAGATCATCAAGTCTAACCTTTTACCCAACATTTCCATAACCACCAGACCATGTCCTGAAGTGCCTTATCAACATGTTTTTTGAACAGCTCCAGGGATGGTGACTCCACTACTTCCCTGCGTAGCTTGTTCCAATGCTTAACTGCTCTTTCAGTAAAGAAATTCCTTCTAATATCTAATCTGAACTTCCCCAGGCACAACTTGTGGCCATTTTCTGATTTTGCCAGTGAACATGTTTTATTTTTACACCTCTCGTGCTTTAATATTGGTAAAATTGTCTGTTAATATGTGCATCACACATGGACTATGTAGAACATAAAAAACAGCCGTTAACTCTGAGATTGAAAAGGTTAAATTTTCAATAAATCAACCATGCCTGATGCTTACTAAGAAAACTTTGAAGCACGCTGTAGACACGGAGGAGGGCTCAGTAAGTTTCATTGGCTTGAAATGTGCTACTGTGCATTGCTACATAAATGGTGTTTGGAGCCTCTTGCTGCCATGTGCTTTTTCTGGAAAACAATTTCCTTTTTGGAAATGCAAATCAGGTGCTGTAATGTGATGCCATGGTAGATTTTCAAAGTCAGAGTAGTCCTCCACTGATAACAGAAATACTAAGCACAGAGAAAGGAAAATGAGTGCTGTGCTAAGCTGTATTTTACTGCAGAACTTTTACTTGTGATTACACCTTAGAAAGTTAAAATCCAGACACAACAGTCAGTCTCTGTCCCTTCTCCTGATCATAGGTCAAAAGGTCCTACTGGATCTCATTCTCAGGAGGAAGATGAAGTTGTCAGCTTCAGTGAGTACAGTGATGCTACTCTTCTCCTTCAAACCTCAGTGGCATGAAATTTTCAGCTCTCCTCATTTTTTTTTAAATATAAAAATTTATTTCTCCTGGTGGATTTCCCCATGTGGAGAGATTTGAAGAACTATATGAAGCACATTCATAACATAGAACAAGCAAACATTCCCACTCTCTCAATTACTTTTGATTAAAAAAGTAAAATAAAAAATAGTATTTTTGAGCAAATCTCATAATTTGAGGGCTGCCTCAAGGCTTCAGAGCCCTGAGCTGGCAGTTCTGCAGAGGTAGAGGAGTGCATTGAGAAAGGATATGTCAGGCAATTGTCTCAATCCAGCTTCAGAATGGGTGCTAAAAACCACCTTTTTTTTTTTTAAGGGATAATTTGGTTAATGTTATATTTCATTATCTTCTCAGATGATATGTACAGTAGAGTCAAAATAGTATTTAATCTGAAAATAGGATTACAGCAGGACAAATAGCATCCAAATCAGGGTGTAGAAATAACCTGTGCTTTTCTCCTTGCCATTCTTGTGCCAAGTCTGGTGGTGGTGGGGCTGCAAGGCTCAAGTCCATGTTGTCCACCCTTAGAGACTTTTCTCTTGGGTCTGAGCAGATGTATTAAGTTTTTTGGCCTTGGCTTGCTGATGTCATTTTAGAAAAGTACTTGGAAAAAGGCCGACAAGAAGCTGAAAGTGGATGTATTTTGAGAAAAATAAAAATTTAAAAAGAAAGTTGTTACACTAATGGTCTGAAACATGTTCTAATCTTAGAAGGGCTTTTGCTATTGAGCCCTGCAGTATGTTTTGTAGTAAAAGGATTACTAGTTCTCCTCCCCCCAGAAAAAAACCCCAACCAAACCCACATTAATGTCGTTTGTAGTATAATTGCCTCAGTCCTAAGAAGTGTTTCTCTCCTGCGGTTGACAGCATTGGGGAAATAGCAGTCTAAGTGATTCTTGGATTTTAAACCACAAAAGGCTGATCGTGAGTCCAGTATTCACTTTTCAAACTTGGGAGGAATGCTATTTTGACCTCAGAAAAGGCACAATGCCTATACTCACATCCTCATATATAATTTTTTCTTTAAGGGATGTTCTGTAGGTGTGTTGGTAATATTGACTCCTTTTATCTCTTTATTTTCTTGACATTCCAGCAGTCTCAAGTGATGGCCTAAAACAGGTAACCTTCCAGAACAGGTTCTGGGTCTGTCCATGGTAAAATACAATATTTGTGATGGACGGTATTTGCTTCAGTAAATAATAGTGTTGTCTGCCTTTGTAGAGATGTTAATTATTAGGAGTTTATAGTATTTAAGGTAACTTTTGGTTAAGAAAAGAGGATTTATGATGACTGGAACATTCAATTTTTTTTTGGTGGTTGACAGGATTTAACATTCACATGTCTCTACTTGGATTCTGTAACTTGGATTCCCTGACTGCAGGGATCATTGGATCAAGTGGGCTCTTGAGTATGTACATGAGTATGGCCCAAACCCACCAGGACTTAGTAGGTAGTGATTAGGTCACATTTTGGGTGGAATTTTAGGGGAACAAACAAGAACTAAGGAAACATGCAGTTTACTAAAAAAATCAAAGCATTTTTATTCAATGATGCAGGTCCGAGTGATGCCATAGTAGCAAACAAATTAAAATTTTAATATTGGAAAGTTGCTAGTGGACCAGAAGACATAAAACCAACGCAAATTATAGAGTATGTATAGGATTAGTAGTGGAGTTGTGTTAACAATGAAGAATGCTGAAAAAGTAAAAATGAGAAAAACTCAAAGTAAATCTTACCCAGACATTAAAATGTAGGTATTTTCACTGTTCTTGTTGCCTTTCTTACAGTCACTTGTACTAAGAGTTTTATCTCCATACATTTAAGTGGAGATCAGATACCATGCTGGTAGCAAAACTTTGCTTTAATTATGAAATGAAAATAATTTTTAGTGGAAACTGAAGTCATTTAGGTCTCAATCCTGCAAAGAGTTTTATGCTTGTGTTTAATTAGTGTTAATGTCCTTAAGTGGTCCCATGGTGAATCCTATTGATGAAAATGGTACTGCTCAACTAGACTACAGTTAAGCGTCTAAATATGTTTTTGCAGGATTAAGCTTTACAATTGTGCAGATCCATTTTCACTAGAGACCTCAAAAAAAGCAGCTTCAATTCAGTTTAAAAAAGGTTTTGCTTTCACTGTTTTATTGCCCCAGTTCCTAAGAAAAAGGCTAAATGTATTAAATTAACCTGTTGCTCCACCTACCAACCTATACACAGTGCTTGCAAACATTTAAATTCCTTATTCTGCTATCCTGATTTCCACCCTCTTGTAGCCTGTCATTTGTACCAGCTAAAGTATATCCACTATCCCTCAGAGAAAAGCAAAGCCAAAGCAAATTAACCAGAGTAGCCACCTGCTTATATAGCTTAGATCATCTAATCAAAGAACAAGAGCACTACAGTGATGGAACATTCAGTTCAAAGAGAGAATAACATATATCAAATATTGAGAGGAGCAGAGTCTCTATGCTTTGAGAGAAGAGTAATCCCTGCTTATCAGTTGGCTATCACAGAATGGTCAAACAGTCTGAATTTTAGATCACATACTGCATTTGTTGTAACTTAATACTTTTCCCAAATAAAAAACAAATGAAGCAAGAAGTTGTTTGTCCCATTAGCAATGTGTAACTGACAGTCTGCAAATAATTAGATATCTAGGATACATTAAACTGATAAACATTTTAAATTATTAAAATTATTAATAAGGAGCACTAAAGAGGTTGAGGTTTTTTTTCAGTCTAAGAAATTATTTTCTTATGAAAGTGAGAAAAGTTATCCTGTATCAGTGGAAAAGTTGTATGTGTTGCTGCTGAAAAGTCCATAAAGTTAAGTAAATTTCCAGTATATCAAATAAAATTTATTTTCCTAGAAGATACTTGATAGACACCTGCACACACTGTTCTTATAATCACTCTTGAATTTTTGTATTCATGTTACAAATTTGCTTAAAATTCAACTTATCAAAGTGACGTTCTTTCACTAGGAGCTGTGAGATGACAAAAATAAGTTTGAGGAGGTCTGGGTGTGCTCATGTGTGTTATGCAAGGTCAAGAGCAGCACATCCCCTGCTTGGTCCCCTCTCTGCCTTTCTTCAGTTATGAACACAAGGAGTGATAGTAACTTGCTTCCATTTAAAAAATGCATTCCATTCCTGTTTAGCCACACAGTGAAGGCTGGAGGAAGCTTTATTTGAGAAATCTCCATTTTCCTTTCCTCCTGGCATCTTCTCAGTAGCATTTTAATAACCACTAATGTTGATGATTTTTAACTACCCGTTTCTCTCTTCTTTCCCCCAGCAGCAGCATATCAACTAAATGCACACAGAACGAACCCTTTCAAATATTAACACACAATCAGAGTGATAAAAAAATGCTTCATTAGAGCTGACCTACTTCTACACAACTGGTGAAAGCCAGTGCCATGAAGTTTGAAGAGCATCTTCTAAGTGATCTTCCTGTGTTGACTGTTATTTCATTATAACCCTTCTGATGAACCTGGCCCAGGTCTCCTCTCTTCAATGCTGGTGTCTTCCTCAGTAGAAAGCAAAATGTTGGTGGAAGAGAATGCACATCTGCCAGTGATGCTCAAGGTAATGTAAAATTGCAAATACCAACAAGAGAGGCTATGTCCTGCATTCGTGGGCAGGTGAAGTTATAGAGACAAAAGTCCTATCATTGGCTTTGGTTGAGATATTTGGGTGCAGAGGTGATACTCCAGTGGTTAAGGCAAATAACTTTTCCTACCATCTCTAGTTAGTTAATCAGGAGACTTCTTATGCATGTAGCTGTCTTCATCTTAACTGTGTCTCTATATGTTATAGTAGCTTTTTTTCCTTTCTAGTTGTTTCAACGAGAATAATATACATTGTAAAGATGAAGTGTGTTAGATCTGGACATCACTCTCTAAAATACTGAGATAAGTTCAAGAGCTCTGTGCTTTTATTCTAAATCTTAAAGATAGGGTGAAAGTCTTGTTTTTTGCATAATAAGATTTCCATAGGCAGTATAGACTAAATAATATGAACATTGTTTGCCGTAGTTGCTGTTGTTTTCCATGATTTCTACAAACATGAAAAAAGTCAGAGAATATCCTTGTTTTTTTTCTGTTTTTACTTCCTCAAAATGGTAGAAATAGTATTCTTTTAATCTCCTTCAGAAGGACAGTGTAAAGACAAATATCAAGTCTTGCTGACTACCAAGGACCCTCTATATCTAAATAAACTATAGTGTGTCTTCAGAAGGAATTTCTGTAAAGGCCTATGAAATGAAAATTAAGGAAAAATAAGGTAAAATGTGGGGAGATAAAGAGGAATTATCATCCTTTTATGAAGAGAGGAACAGAAGGTGAGTCAGATGCTTTGAGTAGGAAGAACAAGATGTAAAATAACGGGGTCAGTGCCATTAAATCTTACAATACATTGTGTTTAACTAGGCATATCAAAGGCTCTGTCTTCTCCAGCATGACGTGTACTCCTTCCTTCCCTCACTTGCTATTTAGCCTTTGCTTGTGATGGGCAATCAGACAGGTCACCCCAGTGCATTGCTCCAGCCTGTCTTGCACACAGCATGCCACCAAATTGATGGCTGCTCCTCACCCTGTGACTCCCAGCTACTCTTGGCTTTAGCACAGTGAGTTCCCTCTGATCTGAATGTCTTCGGCTGTTGTCCTCCATGCAGGGGGCCCTTGTGTTTGGCAGCCCTTGCTGGATCAGGCCCATGCAACTGCTACCAGAGCTTGTCTTCTCCAGTTTAGCTCCAGGTTATCAGCGTCTGAGGAGGAAGTCAAAGATCTTTGATTCCAATGAAACCTCAATGCATGTGACAAATGCATCATTGGCAGCTGGAAGACAGAGGGACCAGGACAGGTTTCATGAGGAAAGGGGTTGAGCAGTGGGGAAGGAAATTGTTGTACTACTGCTTCTGAGAGAAAAACACTCTTAAAAAAAGAAAAAGTTTTCCTGATGATTTATATTTCTATTATAGGCTTATCCTGTTAGTTTGTTCTTAGAGAAGAGCTACTCCCTGAGGTACGATTTATCCTTTTTAGAAACTCTCCTCCCTCAAGAAATTCATAACAGTGGAAAGAACAAAAGTTGGGTCTGTTTTAGAAGTAGAAATCTAGAAAAAGCAGCTGAGCAGCTGTATTGAAGGCTGCATGCAATGACTATTTCTTCCGGGGTGAAACCATTTAGTATAAATAATTGAGAAACACTTGTCCCTCAAAGACAGGGACTTCATGAGAGCTGTAATTGTCACTTCAGAGGTTTCCTCAACAGCAGCATTTCTCCTCAGTTCTGTTAAACCATGTTTTGAGGGTTACAAGAAAAAAAAAAAAAAAAGGGAATAATTCTCTAAATCAGTTTCTTTTGTGGTTTTGTTTGTTTGTTTCATGAGAAAGATAGAGGATGGAGAGTGTAATGCAGGACTGGAAGGGTGCAAGAGACAAGAAAGACAAAGTCAAGCCAAGAGCTTGCAGAATGCAGGAGACCTTCTCCTCCATGAGGACATGGCTGCTGAGCTGGACCCGTGGCTATGTGCACACCCAAAAAATACACATGTGCTGATAGAAAACAGATTTCAAAGGTAATCGTGAAATTGCTTTAAAGCTCTGGATGTGTTTGGAAGTTTGTGACTGGTTGTCAGTGATGTCATAACCATATTTATTATAGCTCATAAATGGATGGGTCTGACTGTTTTCCTTATTTTAATGTATAAATTGCAGTTTATAATGGCAATAAAACACTCCAGGCTGTGCATTTCAGGGTGATTATTGCATTTCTCAGGTGGTTAAAGTTACTCTAACTGCCTTTCAGCTCAGATTTCAATAGTATTTGCCCAGTGCTCAGGCCATTTTTACTTGTATTTTTATGTACAAACCTCAAATTAAAGTGTTTTACTGCTTTTTAATTAAAATGTTGAAGTGTAAAGAAATAATGGTCGCAGGCAGATAGAGAGACGCAGTAGTAGGTGTTTTGATGTAAGAAGGGAATGTCTAAGAAGGGAAATGGGGAGAGGAGAGACTGCAGACCCTGTTGCTGTATTTGGCAATAAGCTGTCTTGATACC
>VYZU01014842.1:82265-123800 GCA_013401355.1 Ceyx cyanopectus | reverse complement strand
CCGCGCCATGGACTCGGCGGCCAGCGGCGTCCCGAGCGAGGCCCTCGGCCGCCGTGGGCCGCAGCTGGGCCGGGGCGGGGCAGGCTGCGCCAGGGGGCAGCGGTGGCAGCCGCCGGGGGCGGTGGATCCCGAGCGCCGCCATTAGTAGGCTCTCGTTCGCGCGGCTTTCGCGGGCCGGGGCTTGGCCGAAGACGGGAAAACCCGCGGGCGGTGAGTAGCGGCCGCGGGCGGTGAGTAGCGGCCACGGCCGCGGGGGGACCCGGCCCGGCTCGAGCACGCCCCGGGCGGCGGGGAGCGGCAGCGGTGCGGTGTGGTACAGTAAAGGCTGCAGCGGGGTTACGCCGTGTGTCGGGGCCGGGCCAGGCAGTCGGTCACCGCCTCGGTGTGAAGGCCGAGCAGGAGCCACGGCCTGGCCTGAGGTGGTGGCCGGGAGCAGAGGGGTTGGCCTCCCCGTTTGAGTCCTGCTGCCCAGGGGGTGGTGGCCCCTACTGCTCCGTCTTTAGTTCCTGGCTCATGGGGAAAGCCTTCTCTAACAAACACCAACAGCGGCTGCTGGGATGAGGTCGGTTGAAATCCGTGGCTTTGAACCACGCTTTTCTCTCTGTATCCTACGGGTCACACCTTCGGGTTGTTGCCAGAGCACAGAAGAAATGTTGAAAGGCGCTTGCAGATTGTTTACTGTTTGCGTTTCTCAGTTTTGGCAGAGGGTGAGCCACTTTCGCTTTCAGTTGTCAACATCACAGCGGATATTTATTTAAAGCGTACCTAAGAGAAACACCGAGTTACACTTGGAGCAAGAAAGGAGTCTTTATATGCTAAAATAGGCTTGATTTTAAAGAACCTTTCCTGTTTTATTTCTGCGGGGGGAAAAAAATCTGGTTATAGGTGAAGTGGAGTCTGAACACAGTGTTACAGTATGGTGAAAATAAGCCTTTTTTCTATTTAGTGTCAACAACACTCTTTTATCCTGAGACAGTTTTACAGTTTGTATTTATATTGTGTGACGTAGGTTTGCTTAGATTGTAGTTTAAAGTACAAATTAAAGTAGTATAAAGTATAATTTAAATTTATAGTAGTGGTATAAACTATACATGTTGCAGCTCTGCAATCTGTCAGCTCTTTTCAGTGCTTTCAGTAGGGTACTTACTTGGGTGAAACAATCTGCAGGCTGTATAAGGTTTAATTTATTGCTATAGTTGAAGTTGAGAGATAGCAGGTGATAAGGACAGAACATAAATCTTGCAAAGTAAAATAGACTTTTAAAAACAACTTCTATTAAGCTCAATGAGAAATGGTACTGATTTAATTAACCAAAGCAGGCTTCTAAGTTTGTGCAGTGAATTTTCATACAGGTGGATTGGGGCTTCCACAGGAGCCATGTTAACTTCTGTGCATCCTGACATGCCTTTTAACATGACATTCCTCACTAAAATCTGTGTTTTCTGACTACTTTTTCCTCTTTAGGTTCTTTGCCTCCCCTTTATGCCTCAGATATACTTTCTTTTGTCTGTTTTGGTCACATCTGACAGCAGAGCTGGAATCACAAAAATAATTTCTTCGAAGTATTGTTAAAATTGACTGTAGAGAGGAGCTTAATGTCCTCAGTAAGGAGAGGACAGTGTTCACCTCATCTATTTAAGAGGCATCAGACAAGTGATCCATCCGTGATAGCCACTGGTGATTATCACTAGCAATTTGAAGTGCTCAGTTGTGGTTCTATGTGATAGTGATAGTGGTATGATTTTTGAGATGATATCTTAATATGTCTGATAATTTGACTAGAACAGATTCCCTCCTACCTTACTGTAATGCTTCACTTTTTGATAGTAAACTATTTTCTCTGAGCTATGAATAAATATCCTCTGCTTTTAGTAATAGTTTCTCCCATTATTACTGCCTGCAAGCTCCCTGTAAAGTACCTCTAGCTTTAGCATAAGAGTGAATTTGGGGAACATAATGTACAGACACATTTGTGGTGAGAAACCAAGACAAAGTGTTTGTGTAAAGCTTACAAGGAAAATCTTTAGGAGGCAGGTGGAGGTTGCAAACAAGCAATCTCAGACGGGTACAGGAACCAAACGGATTATGTTCTGTGCTTTCAGACCAAAGGCTAAGTCTTGAAAACATGATTCCTGCAACTGTTCACAATGTCCTGAGTGCTCTATATTTATGCTGCCACAGAAAGAACTGGTTACACTCGGAGGAGAAACACAAGAAACGCCAAGGACTGAAATGTGCCTGCAGATAAAGTATCCTCATCATGAATAGGTACACAACTATCAGACAGCTTGGTGATGGGACCTACGGCTCTGTCCTCCTAGGGAGAAGCATTGAATCTGGAGAGCTAATAGCCATTAAAAAGTAAGTATTTTCATTTCTTACTTAACAGTGGACAGTCCAGGTTTTTCCATTCTGTGGTCATGCTGGTTTGAGCACTTCATGTTCCACGCAGCATTTGTCTTTGGAGTTGTATTGGGGCAGCATGCAAAGCTCATGTTCAGTGTATGCTCCAGAGCCCCCCCAGAAGATAAAGAGGGTGCAGTATAGGCTCATTGTAATAGTGCTTTGCTCCACTGTGCAGCCAGACATGTCCTATGTGTACAGTGTCCAGTGTTCTGTGATGCTATTCTGGAATCTGCCACCCATTCTCTGCTGTTTGTATGGAACATACATTTCATGGTGGTCTAATTTCCAGTGTACTGTTGATACTGCAGTGATAATTAACACAATGGATCTCATTGTCCGTTATCTGTATTGTTATATGCTATTATGTATTGGTCTTTTCAGCTTAAGATTTTCTTAAAATTCCTTGTTAAATCCACTTGATTTTCACTGCCACTTCAGCAGTGACCTTGGTTTGTAAATGGCTTATTTGTCCTAGCTGTGGTATGAGACAGCTATAAAGCATTGCAGGCACCTTCCTGAAATACCCACTGTGACCCAGGGATATACTTATCAAAAGAGCTTTCAGTACAATGCTGGTTTGTGTGAACAGTCAATAGCTGGCTTTAGCAATGTTCTAAGTCCTCTGTGCTGAGGGTGTTTTTGCTGCATCAAATCTTGCCAGAGGCACCTTTGATTTTCATTTTGCAACATGGCAGAAACTCAAAAATTTCAGAACAAACCAGAAGATGGTATTCTCTCAGCTTACATGTTAATGCCAGTCCATTATTAAGAACAGAAATGGCCTGGTTGCTGAGTACACAAGACAGTAACTGCAAAAACACTGCAACACAAAAAAAGAATCCTGACCCTTTCAGAAAACGTCTTTGTTGGGTTGGGCTTGTGAAGTTGGGCTTTTTTATAAGTTTAAACTGTGCTCTTCCATGTGTGTGCACGCATGAGCCCTTGTCTTGGGATCCTAAAGCACAGAGTTATACCTGAAAGAACTGAGTCATACTCAAAATGCATAGCAACAAACAGGAGCAGATGTTACACATAGAGTTATATCCTGTCTTGGCAAAAAAACAGTTCTGCCATGCAGTTTGTTTCTGTTAGAAGAGTTGCTTATAAACATGACAGGAAAAGTGGAACTTGAAAAGCAGATGGCATGGTAGATGCAACCTGTGAGGAGAGCAAAACATGAGGAGCAGTGGACACTGAAAAATGAAGAAACACAGGAGAAAGATATTGAAGTTACAGGTAAATCAAAATTATAGCAAGAAGAAAATGGTAAAACTTGAGATACGGTGAATTGATTTAATTTGGTCTGTATTAGATTTGTTTGAAAACTTAGTCTGACCTGTTCATAACTCAAAACCCTTGTTCTTTTTACCCTTAGACTCCACCACATTGTATATTGGAAAAAACAGTAGCATGCATGACTTGTTATAAGGGCTGAAATTTTTACAGCAAGATAGATATATATATTTATATTTCATATAAATATATGAAAAAGGCAGTTCTGTCTAATAGTAATACTTTTACATTCTATTAAGAGTGTACCATGTCTAGAAATAAATTTAGAGTTTTTTAATACAAGAAGTAACACCTTATATGGTGATGGAAGAACTGACCTGTTAAGGTATAATGAGACTTATGGTTCTAAGACCATGTGATGTTAACTGTATGTTAATTGTTTGGGTTTTTTTCCCCCCCTCTGTTCTTGTAGAATGAAGAGAAAGTTCTACTCCTGGGAGGAATGCATGAACCTTCGAGAGGTTAAGGTACTTGTCTCATTCAGTGGTTGACTTTAGACAATTACTGACATGTTTTAGGCTACCAGCAAATTCTTTCCACACTTCTTATCAAAAACTTCCCCAACATGAGCTGTGACATATGGCATTACACTTCTGCTTCCTGACTCTGCTTCCAGACAGGGTGTCTTGTGGTCTTACAAAAATTCTGATTCAAATTGTGTAGTTTTATAAAAAATGATTTGATTGTAGAGAACAACTTCCTCCTTGCAGTGAGTGCTGTGAGAGAGCTTTCCTGTCACAAAACCTGGAGTTGATTGGTGTTTATTTTTTAAGGCTTGAGAATATGTGCCCTTTGCACAGCAATAACCTTCTACATGTGCTTGTTTATGGATAGCTGATTTGGGGCCAGACATTTAACATGAAACTCTGACACCAGCAAAGCTCTAAGGGTATGGTTCAAGGACCTCCCTTAACTTCTAGTCCTTGCTATCACTGTTACAAGCATGCAGAAAACTTAGGTCACTTTTCTTACAGTACCACATCTTGGTACTGTGTTTCTACAGCAAGAATGAATGCAGAATGCACTGAAAATCTAAAAAGAAAGGAGATTGAAGACCTGAATATGCCAGGTTTGGCTGGGCTAGGGTTAATTTTCTTCTTAGCAGCTTGTATGGGTTTGTGTCTTGGATTTGTGATCAAAACAGTATGCACCTTTGTAAAATCCTGTTTTTATTTTCTGTTTCTAGTCTTTGAAGAAGCTAAACCATGCTAATGTAGTAAAACTGAAAGAAGTTATCAGGGAAAATGATCACCTGTATTTTGTGTTTGAATACATGAAGGAAAATCTTTATCAGTTAATGAAAGAAAGGTATGTAACAGCATCACCCATTCCTGATACAAATGACTTACTTGTGTAATGTACTTTTAACACCCCTGTTATTTTTCAAAGGACTTTGGGTCATTCATTTAGGCTTAGCTCCCTGTGGCTTAAAGCTGTGTGCTGTAGTAGGGGCTGTGAGTCTTACTGAGCATATCCCAAACAGTTTACTGAGAGTTTCCAATGTCTCCTTCCAAATTAGCTTGGCAGGTAAGTAGGGCACTCTCAAAAGAGTTGGCAACTGTGGATTTCTAACAGCTCTCATGGTGAAGAGGCATTGAACCTAGAACTTTCAATGTCTAGGGAAGTCCAAAAATGCTTTTTCTGTTAGAGGGTGGTATAACCACCTCTTCTGCTATGGCTACTTGAAGTAAATTACTAAGTAAAATTTGGTTGAAACAGTAATGATGAGGGAAAAGTTTCTGGATTGTTTCTAAAAAGTTTTCCTTGCCATTTGAACTGACATAGTTAAAGGCTACATAATTTATTTATCAGCATTCTCAATAAAATCTATTTTGTTTTATGGAGCATTAATAAAGTATTAATTTTAGCCTTTGGGCCAGAATAGCATACTCCAGAAGATAATTTGGGGCAAATTAGTTCCCTACTTTGAATTTTCTCTGAGGAAGCCATTGTGTGTGGATCATAAAATCAGCCTGGGAGATGACAGTAATCTTAACTTGATTTAACAAAATCAAATTTTATTATGATTATAGTTATTATAAGATATCTCTGTAATACATAAAAAAGTTTTTTTTAAGCATAATAATACTTACTATGCATGCCCAGCTATAGAACAACTTTAACTAAACTTGGCAAATATGTATGGATGCTGATTTCTCAAGGTTTAAAATTTCATATAATTAAAAAAACTGTTCAAGTGCTTTAACATCCAGGCCAATTATCTTTGGGAATTTCCTAGAAATGCTTGACATATCTCCTGATGACAGGGCAGATAAGTCTGTAAAAACTGTGCTACTTAACATATTCTCTACAGTTTACCTAGACCCTGGACTGGTTAGATGTTGTGTAAGTCAAACCTTTAAGAAATTGATTTATTTGTTAAGTCTTAGTTAAAATCAGCCTTGCTGGAAGGGACTGTAGCTTATTCAGTTTGGCCATTTTATTATTTTATTCTATTTTACTTTTTTTTTCCCTTTCACTGTCCTGCATAGTCACAGAATCACAGAATTATATAGTCTTAATATAATAGTCTTAACATGATGTCACATAGTCATACTATAACATGCTATTTCTGCAAATACTGTGTAAATTCTGTTGAAGAAATAAACTACATGAAAGTGCTTCTGATTTATCTAGCAGTTTTATTGACTATTCTAGCAGTTTTATTGTAACCTTTATAGTTTTTGTTCATTTTGATAGCATAAGGTAGTGTGTGAACTTGAATGATTAATTTTTCACCTTTTCTTTTATCCCACAGAAACAAGCTGTTTCCTGAATCTACAGTTAGAAATATTATGTATCAGATCCTGCAAGGGCTTGCATTTATCCATAAGCATGGTAGGTTATGTTTTAGCTGTAAACATTCTGAATTAGAGCAAGATAGGTTCTGTGTAAATCTTAAGAATAATAACTACTACATTACTAGGTTTAGTAAAGGGAGTGATCAAAAGAATGGCATTATATGAGAGATTCAGATTACTGAAAATATCCATATTTTATAGCTGACTGATATTTAGTCTGGAGATTCCTTTCTGTAGATTTCTACTTTCTCAAACTGGCAGATTGCCACTTCTAAGACTCATTTGATGTTAATGGGCACGTTAATCCAACAAACACAAGTTAATATAGTTATACTGGACAGTGTAGACCTATCCTATGTGAATGTTTATTCTGTTCTCTGTGGGAGTTTGTTCAAGGCCATGGAAAAAACTGAGTGTGGTGGTGGAAGGTCTCTCAAAAAGAGGTCATAGAGCTCTAGTAAGGTACTGCAGTGGGAGGTGTGTATAGGAAACTGTGATCTCAGATGTCTGTGAGAAAAAGTTTCCCTGACTAAGGGTGGAAGCAAATTCCAGAGACAGTAGTCTGTAATACAGACTTCATTTGTATTGAAAGACCTCTTGCCATATGTTCATTTGTGATCAAGTTTTGTTGAGTGCAGAGAACACAAAAATAATGTGCTGAGTTCCTGTCTGATATGGATGATAAGTAACTGTTTACAGGTTATAATGTTCTCAGATTTAAGAAGTTTCAAAATGAAGAAAATTACCTGTTTTAATTTTTGCTTCAAAGAACTTATGAAGTTGGGGTTTTTTTGTATCTTCACCACATGTTTTCCAACACAATTAGAGTGAAAGTAGCATTAAATCCTTTTATGTTAAAAAAAAGTGTCACTTGAAAGGGAGCTGAGTAAATACTCTGAGTTGTTCTAAGATAGACAACTTGCATATACTGTTCTTCATATTATACTAATTCTGTTGATCACATAAGTCTGCTGAAGCTTGAAGAGCACAACACAATAACTAATGCAAAACAATCCAAATTGTTTTGATGGAAATAAAGGCTGCAGCTGGGGGTGGCATTGCAATGCACATCAATATTTCATTTGAATTTTAGGGTTCTTCCACAGAGACTTGAAACCTGAAAATCTCCTTTGCATGGGACCAGAACTTGTGAAAATAGCAGACTTTGGCTTAGCCCGAGAAATCCGATCTAGGCCTCCCTACACTGATTATGTGTCCACAAGGTGGTAAGTGCTGCTGTTCACCTACATGGTGTGAAATTTATAACCAAGCCTCTAAAGCCTGGCATAGTTCTGAAAGTTTTATTTAGTGCAAGTCAGTTTACAGGTGGCAATAGCACAGGAGCAAAGAGGGAGCCTGATAAGGCAGGTGGGATGTGCTGGGATTGCTGCATGTCAGAAGGCACAAGAACACTTACAGGAGATGATGTAGGTTTTAATTCTTTATTCTAGAAAAAATTTTATGTATATGACAGGAGCTTTTTAATGAATGCTTGCTCTTAACATCCAGGAGGGATGAGCTGAATAGTTTCATGTACATCTGTCTGAGTTGTGCAGATTGTTGAGTGTTGTTTTGTTTTCTATTACAGGTACAGGGCTCCTGAAGTCCTTCTGAGATCCACCAACTATAGTTCTCCAATAGATATTTGGGCTGTTGGTTGTATAATGGCAGAAGTTTACACACTGAGGCCTCTCTTCCCAGGTGCCAGTGAAATTGATACTATATTCAAAATTTGCCAAGTGTTGGGGACCCCAAAGAAGGTAGGTGAAGTGACACTCCACACTAATACTACTAGAGGTGTTCTACAATACAGAATGAATGGTACAGTAACAGTAAGCATAAAAGTAATCAAATTTCACACAGTTACTGTATGGCATTGATCTCAGATATAGTAAATGAAAACTTATTTTCTGTGAAATAAGCATTATGTAGTTACAGTATAAAAGTGACATTTATAGGAGGACAACTAGATCCCTGCACAGCAGAGTCATCAGACTGTGATTTCTTTGGAAATTATTTTTTCTCTTGCATATTGTGAATAAACCTATGGTTTAAGAGGCTAGAAATTGCAATGATGACAACATTCTCGTGTTCTGATTCCATTTGTGCCTTTGACTTGGTTGGATGCAAAGCAAGAATTTGCATCTCACCAGAAGTTTAAGATAAAAATGTGTAGTGAAGTGAAGTCTAGAGTAAGCTGGAGGGAATATGTTACTGGTTGGAGAAAATACACCCATGTACTTAGGCACTGTTTTACAGCTGGACTTCCTTTGTTCTTCCAGAACGACTGGGCTGAGGGCTACCAACTTTCAGCCTCTATGAATTTTCGCTGGCCTCAGTGTGTACCTAACAACCTAAAAACCCTGATACCTAATGCTAGCAGTGAAGCAGTGCAGCTGATGANGCTGCTTTTCTTCTTTTGCCCAACTGCTTGCTCAAATATCTCTTCTTTTGGTAGCACCCCCCCAGCTGCAGTTTGGAAAAGCAGATTGGCACAATAGAGTTGAAAAAGAAGTGTGTTGTAACCAGAGTTTGATGGCATAACTGAAAAATATTTTAAAGAATGAGTTGACATTACATATCTCAATTCAGATGTGAGAGAGGAACTGAAACTCTCTTTTTCCTTTTATTATTTTGAGCTACTCAATTTAATTGCGGTTCCATTTAATTTAAGTAAGTTTAAAATAGGGGTTATCTTATGAATGAAATCAATTATTAAAAAAAATCTAATGCGAAAGATTATGGTGTCTAAAAATGTCTCCTTTTTTATCTCAAACTATTAATTGAATTTCAAATAGGATATTTATAAATTTAATCCAGATTAACTTTTTTTCCAAGACTTGTTTTTAGTAGATGTGCTGTTTATCAGCTAAATCTCTGGCAGACAAGGTGATAATGAAGCCCAGACAAGGAGGGTGGGGAGGAAATCCATGTTTCTGCTGTGGGGAGGATTAAAAACAAAATTCACATGGTCATGTCAGAATTTCTCTACACATCCGAGCAAACACAGAGGAATTGCATCTGTTTATGGAAATGAGTTGTAACAGCAGCATCTATGAGACACCTCCCAGGGGTTTAAATTGCCCGAGTGTGCAGCATGCTGGCATCTGACATTTCAGACTGTTGTGCCACCACCCAGACTGTGCCTGCCAGGAGCTGACAGACTTCTCTGCTGCCAATCCAGACCTGTAATTATCCTGGAACTAATAGAAAATATTTTCTTTGAATGAAAGCGAGGCATGTTTATTTACAGTTGGTGTTTACAGTTGCTGTGGTTTGTGCTGAATGGGTTTACTGAGTAAATTTCTTCATCCCCCCCATTTCGATGGAAGGAGTTTGCTCTTCTGTATGCATCATTGGTTTGTGAATGGCAGAACTGCACACAAAATGATTGTTGAGGCTGGAACAGACCTTTGAGATCAAATCCAGACTAAGATCTGGCACTACCACACCCAGCTAGCCCATGGCACTAAGTGCCACATCCAATCTTTCCTTAAACACCACTAGGGATGGTGACTCCACCACCTCCTTGGGAAGCCCATTCCAGTGTCTAATGACCCTCCCTAAGGAAGGGCTTCCCAATATCCAAACCTCTCTCCCCGTGGGGCAAGAGAAAGGGAATAAGAAAACTAAACCAGCTTCCATTAAAATAGTATCAATAAAATGGAGTATATACAAATGCATCCAAACCCATTATTGAACCCGGCAGTTCCATCACTGTCGCCACTGATGCTGTGGGGCAGGTGCTGGGGAAGTCCCAGACTGAACTCAGCAAGAGCCTTTCCATCCACCCCAATCCTCGGCCATGACTCTAAACACGGAGCATAGTCTCTGCTTCCAGCAGTGACAGTCTATGAAAATCTGTCATTAACTTCAAGGCAGTGCAGTTAGAAGGGACTGAGCTGAAAAGTAAAATGACTGAACAGCATCAGTGCTGTTTTCACTTCAGCCAGGACATCTGCTCCCCTCCTACAATTAGCTGACTTCCAAAAGTCATCCTCTGCCTTCTTATTTTGTTTCCACTGTTTCTCTTTTCTGCTCCATCATTTCTCAAGGCTTTGTTCCTGTAGACTCTGAATGCACACCTCAGTGTCAGAGAACTGCCTCCTAAAAAGCCAGGACTTTTTCCCTGCCTTTTCCCTTCTAGGTACTGATACCAAGGTTAAATAAGCAGCATCTGTTTTTCAGATGCTGAGAGCAGAATTTTCGCTGGCCTCAGTGTGTACCTAACAACCTAAAAACCCTGATACCTAATGCTAGCAGTGAAGCAGTGCAGCTGATGAGAGACATGCTGCAGTGGGACCCCAAAAAGCGGCCAACAGCCAGTCAGGTTTGCTTTAGTTGCTTTTTTTTCTCCCATCTGCATGTGATGCTTCCTTTCACTGCAAGACACCTTCTATAGATAGTCATGTAACAGGTGCCCAGGGATGCAGTTCTTAAAGGGGGGGAAGAGCAGAAGGCAAGAAAACCTTACANTGGTCAGTCAGATACCCATTTCCAGTCTGTGGATCTAAATGACCTTCTTGAGCCTGTTACTAGGTTGGTGTTTCTTCGTGGGTTTGGAAAGTACTTACTTTCAAGAGTAGGGCATGGATGCCAGGCACTCAGCCACACAGCCCAGCCTCTGTGGAAATCCAGATTATTTGTATTTTGTAACCTTTATTTCCTGATACCTTGGCACTGCAAAGGAGCATTAAGTTCAACTCCATGTGGAATATATGGCATGTGGCTCTACAGAGAGACTTGAACAGCTGGGATTGATGGGCCAATGTTAATGGGATGAGCTTCAGCAAGGCCAGGTGCTGAGGCCTGCACTTAGGGCCACAACAACCCCATGCAAAGATAGAGGGGCAGTGTGGCTGGAAAGCTGCCTGGTGGAAAAGGACCTGGGGGTTCTAATTGACAAGAGGCTGAACATGAGGCATCAGTGTGCCCAGGTGAGCAAGAAAGCCAATGGCATCCTGGCCTGCATTAGAAACAGTGTGAGCAGCAGCAGCAGAGAGGGGATTGTCCCCCTATAGTGGGCACTGCTGAGGCCACACCTTGACTGTTGTGTCCAGTTCTGGGCACCTCAATACAAGAGAGATCTCGAGGTGCTGGAGCCAGTGCAGAGGAGGCAACAGAGCTGGTGAAGGACCTGGAGAATAAATCTTATCAACAGTGATGGAAGATGCTGGGACTGTTTAGTGTGAGGAAGAGGAGGCTGAGGGGAGACCTCATCACTCTCTACAACTACCTGAAAGGACACTGCAGAGAGGTTGGTGCTGGTCTCTTCTCCCAGGTCATTAGTGACAGAACAAGAGGGAATGGATTCAAGCTGCAACAGGGTGGGTTTTAGACTGGGCACTAGGCACTGCAATAGGCTGCCCAGGGAGGTGGTTGAGTCACCATCCCTGGATGTGTTTAAGGGTTGTTTGGATGTTTTTGAGGGACATGGTTTAAGGGTGAACTTTTTGGAGTAGGGTTAGTGGTTGTACTTGATGATCCCAAGATTACTCTGTGTCAGTCTATGTACACACACCCTCTTGGTATGTGAGGAGCCACATGTATATATTGAATTACATACAATTTCTGCTTCTGCTGAGGGGCAAATACCAGAATGAATGGCCTTTCAGAAAGCAGAAAAGTAATCAAATTTCACACAGTTACTGTATGGCATTGATCTCAGATATAGTAAATGAAAACTTATTTTCTGTGAAATAAGCATTATGTAGTTACAGTATAAAAGTGACATTTATAGGAGGACAACTAGATCCCTGCACAGCAGAGTCATCAGACTGTGATTTCTTTGGAAATTATTTTTTCTCTTGCATATTGTGAATAAACCTATGGTTTAAGAGGCTAGAAATTGCAATGATGACAACATTCTCGTGTTCTGATTCCATTTGTGCCTTTGACTTGGTTGGATGCAAAGCAAGAATTTGCATCTCACCAGAAGTTTAAGATAAAAATGTGTAGTGAAGTGAAGTCTAGAGTAAGCTGGAGGGAATATGTTACTGGTTGGAGAAAATACACCCATGTACTTAGGCACTGTTTTACAGCTGGACTTCCTTTGTTCTTCCAGAACGACTGGGCTGAGGGCTACCAACTTTCAGCCTCTATGAATTTTCGCTGGCCTCAGTGTGTACCTAACAACCTAAAAACCCTGATACCTAATGCTAGCAGTGAAGCAGTGCAGCTGATGAGAGACATGCTGCAGTGGGACCCCAAAAAGCGGCCAACAGCCAGTCAGGTTTGCTTTAGTTGCTTTTTTTTCTCCCATCTGCATGTGATGCTTCCTTTCACTGCAAGACACCTTCTATAGATAGTCATGTAACAGGTGCCCAGGGATGCAGTTCTTAAAGGGGGGGAAGAGCAGAAGGCAAGAAAACCTTACAGGATAAAGGGGAGTAACTCAGAGTAATTGATCTTTTGCATGCAACGTCAGCTGCATGGGGTGTGTGCTCAATGCTGAAGTGTGTGACTGCAGTGTGTATAAGTGGTATACCTGTGTATACCATATTCAGTGGTATACCTGAATTAAGTATGATCTGGGTACTGTGAATAGCAGCAGAGGGAAGATGGGATATGTGGCTGAAAGCTGGGAAGATGTTCTTTCAATGCTATTGATACGTGCCACAGAATAATGGAGTGGTTGATGTTGGAAGGGGAAGGTTATATTTCTTTTTCTTGATTTAGTCTTGAAACTGGAGAGTGGAAGAGATTGGAAGTCTGTGGGGTCATTCAGGTGTTAATGGCTCAGTTTGGGATGACAGGTGTGCATGTGTGTGTGCATGCAGGCACATATACCAAGAGATAGCACATAATGAAACTCCTTTAGATGTCATATACTTGCTGAAGTATCTTACTTCTGCAAAACCTATTTGTTTTGTGCAATCCAGAGATGATGTCATAACTTTGTATCTGCTGAAACTTTTCTACTGAAAAGTAGAAACAATCTGAAGCAGATTGTGCTCACTAGAATCTATTGTTGAGAGATGGGTCTTCTGCTGTTGCCCACCAAATCAAAACTAATATTATCTTGGTACCATCACATAGTGCTAGGGTAATTTAAAAACCTTGGTTCCCTGAGTTGGATCCTAACATCTTCATTATGTTTAGGCACTTCGATATCCATACTTCCAGGTTGGGCATGCCCTGGGCATTCAGGAACTGGGGAAACAAAAGGAACTGCATAATAAATCATCTCTGCACATCAAGCCTGTCCCTCCAGCACAGCCCCCTGCTAAACCTCACGCCCGCATTTCAACAAGGCACTTTCAACAAAGCCAGTCTTCTCAGCACTTGGTGTACCCATATAAGACTGACAACTCTGGAGCTGAGCACAGTAACTACTTAAAAGAGGACAAATCTAACCAGGTTATTCTGCCTGCAATTCACAGCAGAGTTCCTCATCAGGTAAAGGTCCATCTCACATAAGATAAGCTTCCTGATAGCTTGATTTTTCCTTAATTGTATTTATTTTTCTTCTTTGCTTTCAAGGTTCTTATACTTTATTAAAAGTCCAGGAAATGGGAATAAAGAATAGTTAAAACTTTCTGCTAGAAACTGGAATTTACTCTTTTGAAATCTAAATGCAATTACTATAAAATGAGCAAGTGGATTTCAAAACCACTTTATGCTTCTGTTTGTTGTAAAGCACACTTAAAGGATGACACTGTGATTTCATATGAGTAAATGGTTGTGAAGTGGTCAGAATATGAATGGGATTGGTGCCAGAGGGAAAGAATAATAATGGGATTGGTACCAGAGAGAAAAGTATTAAGCTAGATAATACTGAAGTATGGGGGAGGAGAGCTATTGCCTTCATCCATTTAAGGCATCCAATTTATATGACATGAGAATAATAGTCCATTTGGGCTTCTATGCTGGCTGTGGAAAGCAATGGATTCTTCTTTCAGCAAAAGAACCTGCTGGTTTTTTGTTGATCATTGTACAAGGACACTGGATTCCTAAGACAGATGATGAGAACAAATGGAGTGAAAGCTGCTGCTGAGAGATCAGTCTTGGGTAGAGTCTGTGATGGCCTTGTACAGGGTCACACAAGGCTTGAAATGTCCTGATGAGCTTTAGTGGCTGAAGACACATAAGTTTGTACCTGTGCTGTCCTGCAAGAAAAAATGCATGTTATGGGTGTCTGGGTACAGATTTAAGGAAACATGAACGTGCTCATAGTTCTGTGCTCTCAGGATGGGTCAAGAAACAAAACTGAGCATGAGCTAATGGTTGGGAGGTTTGTAGGGAAATGTAAACAGAATTGGAATTGAGACCAAGAAATGTATTCTTCTGTCAGGGCAAGATACTTTAGGACAAGATGAAATGCATCAGGTGTATAACAATGTCTGCAGGCTACAGAGCATGTTCTTTGGATGGTTAATGAAAGACTAGAATTCTGTTGTTACAGCTCTACTGCTGCTATTTGTTGAGATGGGAGAAAAGTCATCTTTGTTCCTGGTTTATGGTGTAAGTGTGTGGGTTTGTTTCTTGTCTATCTTTATAACAGAAAGCATCCACTGGGACTGAGAATATAAATGGGGAACTAAAACAAAAAGCTAGGCGAAGATGGGGGCATCTTGCTAGAACAGTGAAGAGTTCTGAAGACTGGGATGATTTGGAAGACTTTGATTTCAGCTCTTCCATCACAAGGGTGGACCTGAAAAACAAGAAGAGGCAGAGTGATGAAACTCTTTGTAGGTAAGTTGGGGGTTTATGTCTGTGCTATTTGGTCTTACTTCTTTAGACTTAACCTCTTTTTTCCAAATGTTGCCCTTCAGACTTACTAGGAGGCTAGAAACATACATTCAGGCTGGTAAAGGGCAAGCAACTTGTCTCATTCCTGCTTTGCTTTGACTGCTTCTTCAGTGCTGATCAGTCAATGTGCCTCTGTGGCCAAGAAGGGCAATGGTAACCTGGGGTGCAGTAAGAAAAGTGTGATCAGTAGGTCAAGGGAGGGTCTCCAGTCTGTCCTAGTGAGATCACTCCTGAAGCATTGTGTCCAGTTCTGGGCTCCCCAGTTCAGGGACAGGGAGCTAGAGAGAACCCAACAGAGGGCTCTGAAGATGATTAAGGCACCAGAATGCCTCTATTATGAGGAAAGGCAGAGAGCCTTGGGGCTCTTTGTCATGGAGAAGACTGAGAGGAGATCTTATTAATGTTTATAAATATCTGAAGGGTGGATGTCAAGTAGAAGGGCCCAGACTCTTTTCAGTGGTTCCCTGTGGTAGGAGGAGGGGCTGTTACAACTGTGCTTTACATGGATCAACTTATTGAATGATTTATAAAACTTTAAAAGTAATATATAAGGAAACTAGAAGCACAGATCTGTTTTTCAGGAGACTTGTATGGCTTCTGGCTGAAAATATTCCTGTTGTCTGTGTGTTTATGCTGTAGCAAGAACAGTATGAGGAAATGATTCCTGGAGATGGGATGGAGATGAGAAGGCCAACTGTGGATAAACATATGCTGTAAGAATTGGACTAAGTGTAGCAATTTTTGGGTTATAGATTTGAAAGCATTTTGGACCTGAAGCCTTTGGATGTCATAGGCTCTGGCAGCAGTGCACCTTCCCACACGGTCTTTCAGCACCAGGACACTCCCACACTGAGAGTTTCTGCAGCAAAGCAACACTACCTGAGACATTCTAGGTATCTACCTGGTTAGTAAAAGATTTTATTTATTTTTCCTTCTTGAAATTCCAAGAGCAATATGAAATAGCCATTGGTACCTGAGGCTTTATCCTTTGAGCTTAAGGAGATGGTGGCTACTGCTTAAAGAAAATGAGAAGAGCTTTGCTAATGTAGATGGCCATGATACAAACTGTATTCTGGCAGTCAGAAACTGAGATAAATATTGCATACAAGAAGGGGACAGGATTGTTGGTACTCCTTCCTCCTGCTGGATACTGTCTTATACTTTGAATTGTGTTAGATGTCTGTTAATATTCCAAGCTTTTTGCTGCTTCCCTAAGAAGGACATGACTGGTCTTCCTGACTGGAAAAGAAAGTGCCATGTGCTTACCTCATGGGTATACAATACCCCAAAGAACCAAAGCTTAATGATAGTGGGAATATGCTTTGCTGTAGCATGGAGTTAAATGCAAATCCCTGTTTCTAGAGAGGAATTAAATGCCTGTCTTTGTGTTAACCTCTGCTATACTGAGATGGGTGCTGGGGCAGGATGAAATACAGGAGCAGTACACCATATCTGCCTTTATTTAAATGAGATGAATATTATTATATCCTTTTTCATCCTTTCTGTTTACAAAATCAGTGTTAGCTGCTCATTCACTTGTAGTATGAATATTTAAAAATTAATTAAAAGTTAACTATGAGGTATTTTGATAGTAAACTCGGTCTTTTTTTCCTGAAACAATTAATTTTAATTTCAAATTGAATATCTTAAGTAGAGTTGGTAGGTAGAAGTAGTGATACTAGAAGAGGTTGTAAAGCATGTTGATCCCAAACCTGTTTTTACTTTACCATAAGTTATGACTGCATCCTTGCATGTTAAGTACCCTGCAATATGGAGAATATAAGAAATGCAAATACTATGTGACACATGAACTCTGCTGCAAACTGCACAATCTGTAGTTTCAGTAGATACACCAAAGCAGTGTGAGAAATGTAATCTACTTTATTTAATCTCAGGCTGTCTTGTCAGTCTTAGGCTGAAAGCCATAAAATGCTGTGTTTCATACAATGCATCACTGTATCAGAGATTTCAGTGTGGTCACTTCTGTATTTTTGCAACAGGAATAAGTACAAGGAATAGTGTGGTCTCCACTTCAAACAAAGAGTCTGCTCCATCTAATCCCTGGGCTAGCTCTGGTTTGCCTGGGAAAGCTTCTGGCTTGGGAGGAGGTATTAACAGGATTAATTCAGGTAAGAAGCTATGCTTAACACTCTGAGAAAAGATAACTGGTGATGTCTCTGCAGCTCCAGCCAGGTGTATTTTAGAGTGACCAATTTCTAATACATTGTCAGCTCCAATGATATTTGCTTCCATGCCTGTTCTTTCTGCCACAATCAGTTAGGAGCTCTCTTCCTTGGATTAGGAGACTACCTTTAAACTGATACATGCTGATTTCTCTAATGAGTCCCTAAAAGACTGTTTTGAAGGACCACATGCATAGAAGGTTGGACAGCTTTTAGGTGTTCAACCTGAAAATACTTCATTTTGCCTTTGGTTTCCCTCAGCAGTTTTTGTAAGTTGTATTTTCAGGTTTCCAAATAGTTTTGGGCCAGCTGGTGCATAAATGACTGTCACAGAGGAGCAATCTGGTCTAAATTCAACTAGCCATTCACACCACTTCTGTTATGTGAATAAAGCAAGTAAAATCTGTCATCTGTCATAGTGTCTTTTAACTGATGTTTAAAATGGTAAAATAATTGTAGCTTTAAAAATTTCAGACAAGCAAAACTCTCCAATTTTTCTTCTTCAGGTTTTTGGGTCATTTGGTATTTCAGGTATCTTATCACTATTATTTGATTTCAAATAATTAACTTGTAGATTTTTACATTAGATTTTATCAGCCTTATGATGTTTCTAGATTGTATCTACGTATTTCCTCTCTAAATCTCTTTCTTGGCTTCAGGTTTTCATGTGATGTTATAGTTCTGCAGTGCAGTACTTCTGTTGCATATGTTGTTATGAAAATGTTTGAGAATTTCTGTTGAGATTTGGCCCAAATAAACATTTTGGGCCCTTAGTCTGATTTAAAAAAAAATAACTTAAAATTTGATATGTAACTTAATCAGAAAATTGTTCTTTAAAGATCCAAGATGGGAGGATGTTGTAAATGGCTAAACTACATGAGAACCTTTTTGATGTAGCACATGTCTCCTTGGCTCTTCTACAAGCTTCTGCTTCTTTTGTAGCTGCATAGGATATTGTTAGATTGTTTTGATTTTATTTTTGCTTTTTTTTTACTTATTACCATCATTTCCCATTACATGCTTTGCTCTGCTGGCCTGGTACCTGATAGGCATATATGCAATGGGTCCTGCCTGTGCATGCTAACTTGTTTATTGTCCATCTGCTCTGACTCTAGACTGTGTTATTTATAACTATTTTTGTTTCAGGTTCTACAGCTTGTCCTACAAGTTAGTCATGTTCCTGCTCAACTTAGGGACAAGTTTTGTAGCTGACTTTACAAATTTGGCACATGAATCTGTCCCAGCTTGAGTTGCTCTCTTGTTGGCTTCAGTAAGAGCTTTGTGTAGCATTAGAGCCCCAGACTAACTGCACAGAAATAGAGAATGAGTATATTTATAGGAATGAGTTGCTGAAACTCAAAATAATTCCAACCAAAATGCTAGGGTTTGAAAGCTTTGAGAAGCCTTGAAGAAGCTGAAATGTCAGGGAGAAGCAGAAATTGCCCTTCCAAGAGTACAATTTGTAGCTGTTTTCCATTCACCTTCAATGCACTCTGATGCTGACAGGCTCCTGAATGCAGGTGTATGTAGGATCTGTGGATTTCTAGTGTCTTCAGTGAAGTTCTTGTCTTGAACATGACCCATCAGTGCACACCTCTGTCACCTGTTGGTGGTGTGGGAGGTCCACTGTGTTGAGCTGAAGTGTTCCTTGCCATTTCTTTCAGGACCCGTAGGATCAAGCGGTGTAACTAGTGGTTATATCCCTTCATTTCTGAAGAAGGAAGTAGGCTCTGCTGGGCAGAGGGTTCAGTTAGCACCAGTTGTGGATCCATCTCCTAGTACGTATAGTACCAAAGTTGTCTTGATCCCTTGCTCATTACTCCTGTGATGCTGTATATATGCAACACTGAGCTACTTTGCTTGCTTTATCAACATTTGGCTGACTGGAACTGCAGTTGATAACATTGCAGAACTTCATATGGAAAAGAATTTGGTTTATTTGGTTTCTTTTTAAAAAATCTAGTTTTATCCACAGAATGTTTCAGTGGGACCTAGAAGTTGGTGTGAGAGCTGGCACAGAATTCACACTTACAAATCAGTGATGTAAATGCTCCTTGTCTGATAAGGTTTTAGGGTTGGATGCACACTCTTCACATCAGCAAATTCTAATAAAATATTTTCTTCAGGAAATAAACCTATAGGCCTGCATCCAGTTACTGTCTAATGTGGACAGCCATTCAATGCAGCTTTATCTCATGGCATTTTCTTTTTGTCCTTTAGATTATGCTTCTCTGAAGTCAGTAAGACCCCATCTTGGACAACTGTCATTCAGCTCACCTACAAAAAGCACACCACGGTTAATGTCCTTCCCACCACCAGCTCAGCCAGTCCATGGGCGTGTGGACTGGTCTGCAAAGTATGGTGCCCACCGGTGACACGTGGAAACACTCTCTGAACCACTGTGTGTTTCCCACCAAGTGATGGCTAACAGGAGACTCTGATACTCCTTTATATACCTGTACATTTTAAAGAAACAGACCTTCTGTGAATGAGACGTATTGAAGGGTTTTTTTACTTTAATTTGCATTAATTTGAATGCAGTTTTGTACCTTTTTATATAAAACTGTTTTGTTATATAATTGGGTCCAGTTATTTTCATAAATCTGAAATGTTTTATATATATGGCTTAGGGGGTTTGGCATTTTTATATGATAAATTTTTATAGCAAACCTTTTAAAAATTTAACTCTTCTTTATTTGAACTTTTTTATAAAAGTGGATTAAAAAAAAAAAAAGCAAAGTGGTGCAATATTGCAGTGAAAATGCTGAATGGGCATTCATTAGACATTTCTGAAGCTTTTGTGTTAAATGAGGCTGTATCATTCCAGCGATGCCATGTCTCTGTGCCACGTCTCTCTTGTCCTGTGAGTCAAAGGAACGAGTGGCCAATAGTCTAAACTCTCCTTTGGAGTCACTAACAGACTTATTTTGAATTTATTTTTGCCTTTAAAAGGCTTTTGTTGGACTGATGTCCAGCTTTCCAGCTCCATTCTTTTACCAAATCTGGGATGTTCTTGTTTAGTGAAGGATGAATATCCTTCTGTAGATGTTCTGACACAGCCCTCTTCTGTCCTGCTTCAGAGTTTCTTCTTGGTGTTGTTGACAATGAAATAGAATGTGGACCTACCTCTTTTCAATTAATTTAAATGTTCTAATGGCCTCTGAAGAAAAGAATCAGATTGTTTGTTCTTCTTCTGTTGTTTGGAATATAAGATCTGAAGACATGCTTAGTAGAGTATTAACAATTATAAAGCTGGTTTCGGAGTAACAAAGTATTAGTGATAGACCAGCAGAAGAGTCTGTGGGAAAGATATCTACTCAGCTGACTTAATTTGGCTGTCCTAATTCACTTGGAGGAAGGAAATCCAGAGGAAATGAGTTAAAGATTACTTCAGTTCTGCTTCACTTCTGTTCATCTTCACTTAAAATGTGTAGACTATGTTAGCCTCAGTAAATGAGGCCCCCAGGCTTTACTGGGAAGAATAAAACCTGAGCTGGTCATGCTAAAAGATGTTTTAAAATTGTAGTTGATTTCACAGAAGCTGTTGCAGCTCATGAAAAGCAGCTTAACTCAGTTTGTAAGAGAAAATGAGTTAACTTACAGAGAAAATAAAAATAGTTTGATTTCAAGTTTGATTTCATTCTGCACTGGAAAGGAGTGCCAGAGTCCAGCCATTGACAAAAGCTTTCTTCAGATCACAGTAAGCATTTGCCTGTTGCTGTATCTTCTCCTACAGAAGGAAGGTAACACTACTGTGCTGTGGGAGAACACCTTTTGTAGCTGTGTTTTGGCAAAAGGGTCTATTCCTTAAAAAGAAGGATGCATCTAAGACTTATACATGCCAAGGACATGTTGTGTGTCCAGCTACCTTGTTACTTGTTCATAGCAAGTACTGACTCCCAGACTATGCCTGCCTGCTGCTGAATCATAGAATGGCCTGTGTTGGAAGGGACCTTTAGAGATCATCTCATCCAACCTCTGAAGCAGTGATGTCAACACATAACAGTAAAAGGAAGTAGATATTTGGTTTCTAAAGCACACACTGGTGTCTTTGGGTAAGTGGGAAAGAGAAATATGTATATTTGTGTCAGAACTGGAAGAGAATTTTCTCTTGTTGGAAATAAATACCTGTATTTATGTCTAGATATCATTTAATTTATTTTATCACCAAATAATTGGTCTCGAGAGGGAGCAAACACCCTGGACCTATCTTAAGTAAGCCTAGACCTAAGTAGATAATTTTACTAGTTCATTCTAATTGTTTAATTCCTACTAGTGGAAGCAGGAGCCACACAGGTCATGAGACCTGGCCGTGGAGGCTTGGATTCATCTTACCTATCTGCAGGGACCTAAGTGTGAGTTCCTTTGTTGGGAGCTGCCTCTTTAACTGAGTGGTGAAACTCATCTCAAGAGAATTTCAGCTCACCTGGGAAATTAGTAACCCTCTGGAGATGGGAGTCTCTGGGGGCTGCTCCTTGTGTTTAAACTGTTGCAGGATGAATCTGAACCAGACCTGTAATTGCTGAGCCTCTGTCAGCTCCTGCAGTGTTTTTCTTGACTGTAGCAGGTTTTGGTCAGTCCATAAAAAAATATTAGCAAAAGAAGTAGGTTTGGGTTTTTTTGTTGTTTCTCATTCTTTCCCAGATTAAAGCCTCTCTTTTGGAAAAAAAGCTAATAATGATCCTCAAAATTACTTCTTGTTTTTACTTAGTGGGACAGAGAAGTATGTCAGCCCTTGTAGCTTTTACTCAAGCAAATTCCTACTGAAGTTGGAAACACTTTGTCTGAGTGAGGCCTGAGCTGACAGAGCTGCATATTTTACTGTGCTGCCTTGGTGTGCAATATTGATATGCAAAAGACAATGTAGGTCGTTGTTATACTGAAATCTGGATGAGCAGCATATCTGACCATTTTTACATATGTAACCTACTACTTTGTGTTTTAATACTTAGTGGCATCTTTTATGCAAAATGTTTTTAGAATTCTACTGTTTACATTTTTTCAGGCTTATGCATAGCATGTAATAGAATCATAGAGTCATTAAGGCTGGAAGAGACCTCTGATATCAAGTCCAACCTAATAATGACTGTTGGAACTAAAGGAGTCTGACAGTGAAGTTGTTCACCTCTTTTGTACAAGTATTGTGTAAGTGCCATGATGTTTGCAGAAAACCCAGAACCCCAAAGCCAGAAAATGCACTTCCATGGTATTTCTGTATCTAATATGGCTGTTGATATGAGTGGGATGTTCCATAATGTGAGGAGGAAAATGTATTGAAAGAACTTTTTTGAACTTGTGTGGAAAGAGAGGGTGGAACTGTCAGAGTGAATAAAGAGTGGTTCTCCGTTGTTCAGTGTTTTTGTTTAAAAACATTGTTTGTTTCATTCTTCCTGTGTCAAGTCTCCTGCCCAGAATAAAAGTACTCTTGAAGAACTGTTGACCGACTAGAGTCTTAATATTTATTCAGTCTTTAATAAATGCACTTTATTTTGGCTTTTGTTTAGTTGTTTGCTTAGTTGTGGGTTGGTTTATTTTTTTGCCTTCTCAGAGGGATACTGTCTTCTCCCAGCTGTGCTCTTCCTCCACCACCAGTGGCCGTGTGCTCTGAGTCTGCATGTAATGCCTGCCATCCACTGTGAACTTCTCCTGAAGCTAATGGTGAACCTGGATGTCAGCCCCTCTGAAACTGCCTGCACTGGTAAGTTA
Source organism: Ceyx cyanopectus (assembly GCA_013401355.1). Classification (NCBI taxonomy): domain Eukaryota; kingdom Metazoa; phylum Chordata; class Aves; order Coraciiformes; family Alcedinidae; genus Ceyx; species Ceyx cyanopectus. The sequence continues at coordinate 100,660 of VYZU01014842.1, read as the reverse complement.
GAACAGAAGATGTATAATGCCTTGGAACAAACAGGTTCTGGGACTAGCTACTCATGATAGGTCCCTTCCACCTGCACTAGCATTCTATTCTATTTTCTATTCTATATTCTGTTTTCTATTCTGTTCATTTCTATTCTACTAATTTATATTCTTTTCCATTCCACTGTAACCACAATTGTCACCTCTCCTTAGCCTTCTCCTCCTTTCAGGGCAGTAGTAGCTGCTGAAGAATGTCCATATCTTAGAAATCCAGCCCTTTTTCTGGGTCAGTTCTTAAACTGAAATATACAGGTGGTGAAACAGGTGAAAAAAGCACAAAGCTTACAAGTTCAAAGATGTCATTGTATATCTGAGGGGGGGGAGTTGAAGGATTTTGTAGGAGTGGGAAAAGAACATGCTAATGTTTTCAAATGAATTGCTTTAAGTCTGACTCAGTGTAAATAAAAGACTGCTTAGCAGCTGTACAAAACAATGGCAGACTGCCCCATGCAGTGCCTCACTTGGATGTGTCTGCAGTCTTGGAAGCTTGACTACCCTACGTTCTCCTACAAATGGACCTTGAGCTTGTTTGGAGGTTCTAGCAGGGGAGCGCAGCTACCGTATACCCTTGACCGATGAACGGTACGCCTCTATCGGGGAAGGTCGTCCTCTTCGACCGAGCGCGCAGCTTCGGGAGGGACGCACATGGAGCGGTGAGGGAGGAAGGGGACACCCGCCTAGCCAGCCAGATCAGCCGAATCAACCCTGGCGATCAATGGGGTGACAGATGTCGCAGCCAGATCGCCCTCACATCCAGGATTCTACATTCTCCATTGCTTTATATAAGAGTCGAATTGTCAATTCTTTTTAAGTCATGGTGACTTCCTGGGGTTGAACATTTGGCAATAGATACTATAAAATTATTCCTTTCTAAAGCCAAAGCCTTCCGTCTAAAACAGTTGGAAAGATTTAATAGGTTTTTCTTCACATTTTCCTCTCACAATTCTTAGCGAAATATGCAGAGTTTCCGCTTCCTATTGGTGCTCGTCCTGTTTTTGTCGCCGCCTCGTAGCGCAGAGGCAGGAGGGGGCGGTGGCGGCCGCGGCTGCAGGCGGGGCAGGTGAGTGAGCGGCTTCGGCTCCGCTCGGCTCGGCTGCTGTCCCCGGGGGGTTCTGCGGCGGGAGGCGTGGCTGCCTCGCTGGTTAAAAGTCCTGTGAGTTCGCTTGGTTTTGGTATTTTAAAAAAATCTCTGCGTGACTGCTGTGGGTTTCTGTGATGTCTCTTCCCAGCACCACCCGGGTGTCCTCTGGCTCGCTTTGCGGGAGGCAGGGGCTGCTGTGCTGGGTGCAGGTTGGGATTTGGGGGTGTGATCAGGAGGTGACCTCCCTGGGCACGGGCTGCTCGGCCCGGGCTTAACGAGCACTTGTAGAAGGAGCATGTACTCCAGCATTTCTCATCTCTTACTTGAGTCCTTGCTCTGCTCTGCTCTTTGCCTCCAAACCCTCCCCGCATCACCATCCACAGATGGATCCCCATTTGATAACAAGAACCACTGTTCATCTCCAGCCTATGAAGATGCCACAAATGGAAGGGGTTGGCTTGATGGCCCAGGAGGCTACACACTGAGTAGGGGACTTCCCCTCAGGCTGGTGATAACATGATGCAGGGTAGAAAAGAGAGGCTGCTGGTGGGGCTGAGGGATGCTGAATGCAATGAACGAGCGATGAACATCCCGGTCCTGAAGCCTGGGATCTGCAGGATGTGCCAAGGGCAGCTGATCTCCTGGCCCTATTCACCAGTGTTCTTCTGCACTGTGGCTAGCACGGGAGTGATGACTTCTTACAGAAATACCTATGTTCCCTTTTTCCCCATCTTAATTCAGATGGCCTTGATAAATCACAAGGGAGCAAATTCAGTTCCCTTCTTCCCCAAAGTCCCTTTTGCTGTTGAGATACCAGGCTGAAGTGAATGGCCAGAAACCTACCTGGGAGTGTGGCTCCTGGCTATAAATTGCCGTGTTCCCTCATTTTCTTATGGTGAGAAGAGTGGGTAAGAGAGAAGCTTTTTACCCATCCCCAGGGTGATCTCCAGCAGATTGCAGCTCACGAGTTACACTTTCTTTACTGATATTGTATGGCAGGCTCCCTGTCTTGGCACCAGAGCACTACAACTTGGTTCCAAGCTTGTTGATCCTACTGTATTTACAAGACAAGTGTCCACTGCCCTTACCTTCCATTTGCCTTTGTTGTGTTGATGTTTGCTTGACAACAGTGACTTGCTTATCTCCTGTGCCATGGATGCTGGGAGCTTGTCTCAGGAAGGTGCACTAAAGAAAAGTGTTTCTTCTGTTTCTTTATTTTAAGCTTCGAGTTAAAATGNTAACCACCCTGACCAAAGTCTTGAAAGGATTATGTAAAAAAAACCAAACAATTAAGCAGGAAAAGCTTAATAGAACTTTCTCATATCTGAAAAAGGGTTTTGGTTTTATTTAATTTTGAATAAGTTTAGCTTGCTAATTGTTTAAATTATTATAATTTTTCAGCCTTTACCAAAAGAGTAAAGTGGGAAAATCAGAAGCACTTTTTCTTAAGATTAAATATTTTACTGAAAGTATGTGGTGTGTTTATACTGATGATGCTTTCGCTTTTTTTTTTTCCTTCTTCTTCTGTGAATTTAGCTGTATTACAAACAACTCCTGTTTGATTCTCTTCTGTGTAGTGACTTATATGAGAAGAAATGGAGGCCCCTAAGCAGGCATGAAGGGCTGAATATCCTGGCACATTTGAATTCCTGTGGTCAGATGCAGTTGTGTATTTTATGTTCTGTTTTCGTGTCTGTTGGCGAACATGTGGATCTCTTGCCTTGTGTGTATGCTCAATGTCTTTCAAAGGTCACTTTTTCCTTCTGCTTATGAAAGATGTTTTGCAATATCAGGAGCTGGAGGTTACTGTTCACATGCCAACAGCCCCTTTTTCTGGGGTTACTTGCACTGTGGGGTTAAAGTGACAGGAAATCTCTCAGCAGAGGGAAAACAGCTCTGGGTTGCAGCAAGCAGTTGCTGTTGTGGAGTTCTGCATCTGAAANGATGCTGGGAGGTTTTCTCAGGAAGGTGCACTAAAGAAAATTGTTTTTTTTTTTTTTTTATTTTAAGCTTCGAGTTAAAATTTTTTTCCTAAAATTTTTTTTTTTTTTTTTTCTGGTCAGGGACAATGTTTTCCATAAAAAATACTAGAAATGTTATTATATATAAGAGCTATGGGATATTATAAAATTATATTAACATATTTTCGTATTTCTGTTAACCACCCTGACCAAAGTCTTGAAAGGATTATGTAAAAAAAACCAAACAATTAAGCAGGAAAAGCTTAATAGAACTTTCTCATATCTGAAAAAGGGTTTTGGTTTTATTTAATTTTGAATAAGTTTAGCTTGCTAATTGTTTAAATTATTATAATTTTTCAGCCTTTACCAAAAGAGTAAAGTGGGAAAATCAGAAGCACTTTTTCTTAAGATTAAATATTTTACTGAAAGTATGTGGTGTGTTTATACTGATGATGCTTTCGCTTTTTTTTTTTCCTTCTTCTTCTGTGAATTTAGCTGTATTACAAACAACTCCTGTTTGATTCTCTTCTGTGTAGTGACTTATATGAGAAGAAATGGAGGCCCCTAAGCAGGCATGAAGGGCTGAATATCCTGGCACATTTGAATTCCTGTGGTCAGATGCAGTTGTGTATTTTATGTTCTGTTTTCGTGTCTGTTGGCGAACATGTGGATCTCTTGCCTTGTGTGTATGCTCAATGTCTTTCAAAGGTCACTTTTTCCTTCTGCTTATGAAAGATGTTTTGCAATATCAGGAGCTGGAGGTTACTGTTCACATGCCAACAGCCCCTTTTTCTGGGGTTACTTGCACTGTGGGGTTAAAGTGACAGGAAATCTCTCAGCAGAGGGAAAACAGCTCTGGGTTGCAGCAAGCAGTTGCTGTTGTGGAGTTCTGCATCTGAAATACCAGGATGATGAAATTTGATGCTCCTTTGGCTTACGACTCTGCAGTGGAATCCAATTCCTGCCGAGACCTAAACACTAGTCTATTCAAAAGGTAGCAATTAATAACCACATTGAAGAAGCCATTCAAGAGCTGAACTGCTGCTTGTAGAGCATGGTGCATTTGATCAGCTGAAAAGTATATACATTTCTACCTAGCAACAAGGTAAGAAAGAAATGCAACCAGTAGAAGGATAGTGAAAAAGTCTGAATCTTTGTATTTATATCGGGATTATTACAGAAAAAAAACCAACAACCATAACAATAATTCTTTTGAAATTCTACTGATTCTGGATCACATACTTACCACAGTTAGAAAGAATAGTGAGAGGCTTTGAAAATATGTTCCCCTACTTTACCTAAGTATGTGTAGAATGAAAGTTTAGACACCATTGACATTCTTTGATATAACTTGTCTTTCCTTGGTGATTGAGTAACTCTTGTGCTAAAACTTACATTTTCTAAGAGTTTTAAGGATTTTCTCAGTGCTGACTTTTTTCTTCTCTTATGTCCTATTTGATGGATCGACTTGATGCTTACTTTTCCTGAATTTCAGGGGAATTAAAACACTTTACTGATATGTTTGGTCAAACATTAACTTTACTTTTTATCATGTCGGTGACTCCTGTACCGTTTTTTCCAGCTGCCATCTGATCTTTTGTATCATTATTAATTCAATGCCATTTTTAACTCTTTTAGGTAACAGGAAGTTTGGAGTCATGGCCCAAAAAACAAAACTTTACTACTTTGATGGAAGAGGCAAGATGGAGTCAGTTCGCTGGTTGTTAGCTGCAGCTGGGGTCGAGGTTTGGTTTAGTGCTTTTAACTTTAAGCTGCTCATTGGAAGCTCAATTTTGAGGCAGATCACAGGTTATTAACCAAAAAAAAGAAAAGGCATCCTAAGACACGGTAGGAAACGAGGACTGGATTTGCAATGTAATTAAACACTTTTTCTTTAGGCACACAAAAGTCTGGCCTCAAGTTACATGTCTTCTGAGCAACGACACTGTAAACCAGTTTCTTACTTAATGCAAAACTGCATAATGCTTAATTAAGCATTGGATTACTGACCCAGTGCTGTTTGGCTGAATGATAGCTGTGTTCCTGGCAAAACAAGTATTATCTGTGCCAAGTAAAACAGCAACAAATTTGCTTTCTCCAGTCTTTCTGTTTTCAGTTGGATGCTCACACATGTTTTTTATTTTATTTTTCACTCCACTGGATGCATCCTCCACAACACACCATAGCACAATGTAACTCCCAAACCAAAATATTCTACAGCAGAGCTCTTTTTCCCCATACCAGAAAGTATTTTAAGGACAGCCTAGTCTGCATTGTTTACTGTTTCACATAAATTTCAGGTTCAACAGCAAACAAAGCATCCTCACTCAAGTTACTATTGCCTGTTTTTCTGCTAGGGTTCCCTTTAGCAGAAATGTGAAAAGAAATGTGTTCTAGAAATATGAAAAGATTATAATTTCCTTATTCATTTTTTTTGTCAGTTTGAAGAAGAGTTTTTGGAAACTCGAGAGCAGTATGAGAAGCTCCTGAAAGGTGAGTCCACATGAAACCTCAAGAAAAGTGTGATCAGACTTTCCTTAGTCTTAGAAAAGACAAGTGAAGAGAAGACTTTAAAGACCTTATGGGACTTTCCACACAGCAAAGAAGGGAGTAAAACTGAGAGCTTCAAACATCTACAGAGGCTGATTTTTCCCCCATATGTGGACAGATGTTATTGAAAACTGAGTTATCTTTCAAACATGGAGAGTTTCCCAGGCTTTTGGGTTGTTCTGTTCTCTGTCTGTGTGTCCTACCTGGTCTCAAAAACTTACCATGGGCTTCAGTAACATGAAAAAACATATCTTAAAGCTTCATTGAATGTTTTGATATAGCTTAAAATACTGGTTGTAAGATAGAAAGTTGGGAATTTGACATTTGCTTTAGCTGTGTTTTAAATAATAGAATGGAATTTTTAAAATGTATTTCAAATGAGACACTCTTTACTCAGTTGACATGTTTAGTCTGATTACCTCCGTTTCACTTTCAGCATAAAACTGCTGTACACAATCCTAACTGAAGTTTCAGGGAATTCTTTTTTTAAAACAAGGATGTTCATCCACGGTACTTGTGTTCTGCAGTTTCATTTGTCTGCACCACTGTATTTTATTATTTGCATGGAAAACTCCATTTTAATATAAAGACCCACAAAAAGCTCACCCTAAAAGTGATGATCATCTGATGTCAGCAAAAAATATGATGTGGAGTTAATAGATCCAGCAGAATAATGTGTGCTTTTCCCCCTTAGGTGGTTCCCTGATATTCCAGCAAGTGCCCATGGTGGAGATTGATGGGATGAAGATGGTGCAGACCAGAGCCATCCTCAACTACATAGCAGCAAAGTACAACCTCTATGGGAAGGACCTGAAGGAGAGAGCCCTGTACTGTATCAGTAACACTTTTCTTGACTTTATTATAGTAGCTTAGATCTAGAATTAATTGCAGAGAAGCACCAGTGTGCCCCAGTGACACAGTTTGCAGTGAGTCTGGCAGGTCACTGGTCAGTGCAAGCCAGTGTTCTAATTCAATTAATTTTACATAAAAATATTTGAGGCAGGAGTTTATTATGCTTCCAGGACACCTTTTTACAGGTATTAGAGAGGTGCCTGGTGTGTAAATGTTGAACTGCATTAGTGAACAGAAGATTTTTTCGAAAGCAGGAGTTAGTTTTTAACTTTTGATTGTGAAATAAGACCTGTCACTGATGTTATCTGTGATTGCATAACATTCCACAGTGCTGTAAAAAGTGCATGGGTGAGGGCTTTGGGAAATGGGGAAACAATAGCTAAAAAATGTTGAAAAACTTCTGGTTTCATGTGAAATTAAATCCAGATCTTGATGTTGTCTCTGTGTGAAGGGGAAAAAGAAAATTATTTGACTATCTCAATATGTAGCTTTTAAATGTCCATTTCCTATTGTTTTTCAAAAGAAGAATTAAAGGCCAACTAGTGATGCATCTAACTTTAATAGATACTTTACAATAAATTGCTATTAAATGGTGCCAATGGTTGGAAGAATTGGCAGAAGCAAGTTCAGGGATGTAACAAAAAGAATGAATATTGAGCCGTGAGCCTCAGTCATAGCTTATCAACTTCTTTTTGTTGTTAATACACCACCATTCCTTGTGTACCTTTTCCTTCAACCAGAATTCTCTTCCATCACAAGAGGCTGGAGTCTCTTCCTGCTGTCTTACCAGAAAATATAAACTAAATACATTTGTTTATTTGTTCTCAGGCAGGGGAAGGAAGCATCAGTGTTTTGAGGAAGGCTTGCTGTGATTAGCTCCAGGTTTACATACTCTGGAGAGCTGATCCTGTGGAAGTTTTGGAAGACCAGAGTGATGAAGGCAAGAAGTTTCCATACATTAAGGCTTGCAGGAATAGCTGATAGCTTCTTATTGCACATAATACGTTTAATCCTTACAGAGGCTTTTCTGAGAAGCTGTTGCCTCACAACAAAAACTGCAGTCAGTCTTACTACATAGCAGGAACTTGAATCTCTTACAACACAGGATGGTGAGGAGACTTTGAGAGACTATTTTACCAGATATTTTATTCATTTTATGAGAACTTCATTTAAATCAGAGTCTTGTCTACAACTTTTGCTCTCCCAAATCTAAGAAAACTCTGCTTATCTTAGAAGATACCTTCTTACTTGAGTTTTTTGTTTGCTTTGGTTTTAAGGATTGATATGTATGTTGGAGGAACTGATGACCTTATGAGCTTCATTATGACTTTCCCATTCTTATCAGCTGAAGATAAAGAAAAGCAACGTGCTCTTATAGTTCAAAAGGCAACAAGCAGGTATTTCCCAGCGTATGAAAAGGTATGTGGGAGGATCATTTCCTAACATTGTTCTGGAAGGATAACAATGGGAAAACTGGGTATTTTACCAAAAGCAGAAAAAACAGAAAGGTATCAGTGGAGTGTTTTAAACCAGGACATCACACTGGCTGAGAGGTGAGAGGTAGGTCAGGGCAGGATGAGACAAGTTGGGGTGGGTTAAATGCAGAAATTCCTAAGTGAGCTTTCATGGTCTGAGCATTATCACCATTCAAACTGAAGGGTACAAGTATCCCCTTTGGCTCCATTGGATTCAATTAGGATCTAATGAATGTGTAAACTTAGCTATATACAGTTAAAATAGCAACTTCCTATTTCTAGGATAAATTAAACTGTGTAACTTGCATTGCAAAGGCAATGCTGTTTTAGAATAGCTAATTGTCAGCTTTGTTTAACATTTCTAATACATTTTTTTAACCACAGTACTGCACAGCTATCACTTCTGTCTTCTAGTTTGAAGGGTCTGCTGCTCAAGCCATTCTGGAATCTTGGGGTTTCTTTAACTGATCCTTTGAAAGACAGGACCTGAGAGATGCTCTCAATGGAAATTAATATACAGAGACACAATTATCTGGCAGAAATAGCTGCTTTTCTGTTTTAAACACTAAAGAAAATACAGTTTCCCACTTTAAATACCAGCTCTCCTCTAGATGGCCACCAGAGTTCGTCCTGCCCTAGATTCCACTTGTTGCGTCCTCCTTCCAATGCTTTAGGCTGATCAGCTCTTTTTCACATTCTCCATTTTCCTGTTGCAGCTGTAACTACAAACAGAAAAAGTCAAGATTTATTCAGGCTGGAAAGGAGTGGATACTGAGGTGCTATCTAACCCTGCAGTCTAGTATGTGGGCTTACCTAGGGCTGTAGGAGGGGAGAATGGTTAAGATAAACTCTAAGATTCTACATTGCCCCTGTGAGGACTGCTCACAGGTATCCTGTAAAATGATCAGTGACTGTAGGCACTGTGCTAGCATTCTCACATGAGTAGTATCCCTAGCTGTATGGGAGAGAAGGGTGAAAAGAAGCAGTATTTGAAAACATCAACCCTAGCTGGCTATCCGCAGCTGAGCATTTATGACACTTCTAGGTTTTGAAAGACCATGGGCAGGATTTTCTTGTTGGCAACAATTTTACCTGGGCAGATGTTCATCTTCTTGAAGCTATTTTTATGGTAGAAGAAAAGAAGACAGACGTCCTCTCAGGCTTTCCTCACTTACAGGTACCATCCACTAACAATTCACACACATGGCTGCAAATGTGATAAATGATATTTCAAAGTCTGTTGTGTGTAGATAATTCCACAACACAACAGCATTTGTCACTCCTCTTTCACTGTTGTCTTGCTCTTACTGCTTTAGGAAGAAACTTCTAATATGTTTCATCTAGACAATGTATTATTTTCTGGAGCATTCCCTGTATAGATCTGAAAAAAATCACCTTCCCATTTTTTCACTCCCCTCACCAGTTCAGTGATATGTTTAAGGAAAAGATATTTTGACAATCACAAGAAGTGATTTAAGTACACATCTGAAACCACGGATGACTATTTCCACCTCATCTTCTGTCAATGCAAGACAGAGAGGGCTGGTTTATTACTGTTTAAAATAACAAGTTTGGAGTGAGGGGGAGTAAGATTCATCCTTGGCTTAAAATATATTTCCTGTATTGCCTCCACATACAACTTGTAAAAAGAAGTTACACAAATCAGTAAATTGTTGTTTGGGTTTGTTTTGTTTTGTTCTGTTTTGTGTGTTGCTTTCTGTTTTTAAATACCATGTACTTACTGTTTACCTTTTAGGCATTTAAGACAAGGATAAGCAGCATCCCCACAATCAAGAAATTTCTAGAGCCAGGAAGCCAGAGAAAACCTGTTCCTGATGATAAATATGTGGAGACTGTGAGGAGAGTTCTCTGCATGTATAATGACATAAAAGCAGATTAGTTTACTTGGCTAAAACAACAGCTGTGTACAGAGAGAAGGTTAAGAAATGTTTAAAGGCAGTTTCAATGGGCAGTATCTCATGTTGTCATACAAAATACAGTAGGCAGGTATCTTTTATATCACTTTATACTAGTCTATTTTTTTCCTTCATTCTTCTTGAGATTTTTCTGGTAATTATAAGCAAGTGAAATGACAGCAAGCATGTTGTCTTCCTGGAGACTTTTTGGAAGAGTGAAAAAGGAAGAAATGTGAGTTGCTGACTGATGGCTTCAGTGATTTCAGCTATTTCTAAGGACTTCCTTCTGAAATCCAGAACAGATTTTTATATGATGATTGCTTTCAATTCAAACCTTCATTGTTTTCAATATCACCATAGGCAAATTAAACATTTTTTAAAAGAAAGTAGGAGGAAGGTGTTTCACTTTATTTTATCAGTGACTTGTCTGAAATGTCAGTATCATGCTTTTATAACTAACCTATGTCTTTCTCATATTACTGAATTAGGAATCAAATTAAATTAGAAAACAAATGGTATTTTTGGTGTAACTTCTGGAAGGTCTGTTCTTATCAAATAAACTTTTTATTTTTTAAGTGGTCATGTAGTCATGTTGTGTTATGAATGAAAGGTGGGGCTTGCAAACTTCATTTTTCTTAGAGGATATGAAGCCTTCAAGACAGTATTCAACAAAGGCAATACAAATACACTTAAGAGCAAGCCAAGTTACGTTTCACAATTGTTACATGTGTAGATAACAAAGAAAAAGGAGTTAATTTTCATGTAAACAGGAAGAAAATAATAGGCTTTTTCATCTCTAAGTATACTCAATTTCCAAAATTAATGTTATTGCCTTAAAGCATGGGATGAGTTGTGACTCATCTGTTTTTTATGCCAAGTTATCATTAAATATGTTTGATACTGGCAAACTGTATTTCAAAGTAATTGAACAGTGTTATCTCATACTTTGTGTATCTTTTCTGTGCTATATAGCACTGAAAAAAACCAAACCTGGGTTACTGCTAAATAGTGAAATAAGCCTAGAAACTGCAGTGGTTAGTCTTGAAATGGTTACTGTTACTCGAAATACGACCCAGGAAAATCTATAATTTTCTCTGTGTTTTTAAGTGCCTCATCCTTGTATTTGGGTGAAATGCCTCAAAAATTCCAAGAGAGAAGTTTGAATATATGACTACCATGGAAACTGAGGCCATCTCCATGATATAGTCAAGTCAGCAAACTGAGAAAGGCAGTTGCTGCCTTGAATGGGCATTTTCAGAGCCTACGCCTTTAAATTGGGTGGTGCCAGATTAACAGCAAGGGGAGATTNGAAAGACCATGGGCAGGATTTTCTTGTTGGCAACAATTTTACCTGGGCAGATGTTCATCTTCTTGAAGCTATTTTTATGGTAGAAGAAAAGAAGACAGACGTCCTCTCAGGCTTTCCTCACTTACAGGTACCATCCACTAACAATTCACACACATGGCTGCAAATGTGATAAATGATATTTCAAAGTCTGTTGTGTGTAGATAATTCCACAACACAACAGCATTTGTCACTCCTCTTTCACTGTTGTCTTGCTCTTACTGCTTTAGGAAGAAACTTCTAATATGTTTCATCTAGACAATGTATTATTTTCTGGAGCATTCCCTGTATAGATCTGAAAAAAATCACCTTCCCATTTTTTCACTCCCCTCACCAGTTCAGTGATATGTTTAAGGAAAAGATATTTTGACAATCACAAGAAGTGATTTAAGTACACATCTGAAACCACGGATGACTATTTCCACCTCATCTTCTGTCAATGCAAGACAGAGAGGGCTGGTTTATTACTGTTTAAAATAACAAGTTTGGAGTGAGGGGGAGTAAGATTCATCCTTGGCTTAAAATATATTTCCTGTATTGCCTCCACATACAACTTGTAAAAAGAAGTTACACAAATCAGTAAATTGTTGTTTGGGTTTGTTTTGTTTTGTTCTGTTTTGTGTGTTGCTTTCTGTTTTTAAATACCATGTACTTACTGTTTACCTTTTAGGCATTTAAGACAAGGATAAGCAGCATCCCCACAATCAAGAAATTTCTAGAGCCAGGAAGCCAGAGAAAACCTGTTCCTGATGATAAATATGTGGAGACTGTGAGGAGAGTTCTCTGCATGTATAATGACATAAAAGCAGATTAGTTTACTTGGCTAAAACAACAGCTGTGTACAGAGAGAAGGTTAAGAAATGTTTAAAGGCAGTTTCAATGGGCAGTATCTCATGTTGTCATACAAAATACAGTAGGCAGGTATCTTTTATATCACTTTATACTAGTCTATTTTTTTCCTTCATTCTTCTTGAGATTTTTCTGGTAATTATAAGCAAGTGAAATGACAGCAAGCATGTTGTCTTCCTGGAGACTTTTTGGAAGAGTGAAAAAGGAAGAAATGTGAGTTGCTGACTGATGGCTTCAGTGATTTCAGCTATTTCTAAGGACTTCCTTCTGAAATCCAGAACAGATTTTTATATGATGATTGCTTTCAATTCAAACCTTCATTGTTTTCAATATCACCATAGGCAAATTAAACATTTTTTAAAAGAAAGTAGGAGGAAGGTGTTTCACTTTATTTTATCAGTGACTTGTCTGAAATGTCAGTATCATGCTTTTATAACTAACCTATGTCTTTCTCATATTACTGAATTAGGAATCAAATTAAATTAGAAAACAAATGGTATTTTTGGTGTAACTTCTGGAAGGTCTGTTCTTATCAAATAAACTTTTTATTTTTTAAGTGGTCATGTAGTCATGTTGTGTTATGAATGAAAGGTGGGGCTTGCAAACTTCATTTTTCTTAGAGGATATGAAGCCTTCAAGACAGTATTCAACAAAGGCAATACAAATACACTTAAGAGCAAGCCAAGTTACGTTTCACAATTGTTACATGTGTAGATAACAAAGAAAAAGGAGTTAATTTTCATGTAAACAGGAAGAAAATAATAGGCTTTTTCATCTCTAAGTATACTCAATTTCCAAAATTAATGTTATTGCCTTAAAGCATGGGATGAGTTGTGACTCATCTGTTTTTTATGCCAAGTTATCATTAAATATGTTTGATACTGGCAAACTGTATTTCAAAGTAATTGAACAGTGTTATCTCATACTTTGTGTATCTTTTCTGTGCTATATAGCACTGAAAAAAACCAAACCTGGGTTACTGCTAAATAGTGAAATAAGCCTAGAAACTGCAGTGGTTAGTCTTGAAATGGTTACTGTTACTCGAAATACGACCCAGGAAAATCTATAATTTTCTCTGTGTTTTTAAGTGCCTCATCCTTGTATTTGGGTGAAATGCCTCAAAAATTCCAAGAGAGAAGTTTGAATATATGACTACCATGGAAACTGAGGCCATCTCCATGATATAGTCAAGTCAGCAAACTGAGAAAGGCAGTTGCTGCCTTGAATGGGCATTTTCAGAGCCTACGCCTTTAAATTGGGTGGTGCCAGATTAACAGCAAGGGGAGATTTTCCTCTAATTGGGTATGGCTGGAAACTCCCACGAACTCCAAAGTTTAAACACCCCCAGGGAACCTGCCTGGTTTTGTGGAGGCCAAGTTAAGGTTAGAAGGTAAGCACCAATTTACAAATTCCATTTTCTTATAGTGTTTTATAATGAAGCTACTTCTAAATTTGTTAGGGCATTTGCTGGGTTAATGTAAATTCTTTGCTCTCTTTAGTTCATGTGCCAGGTAGATTAAGTGTGGCTTAGTCTAAGCATGAAAAAGATACTCACCTAGAAGCTGCAGGAGAGAGAAAGCAGGAGAAAAATGTTTTGTTTTGCTTTTTTTAATCAAGAAAGGAATCCTGTGGTGCAGTTTAGAGCTGAGCAAATCAGCTGTGAAACCACTGAGGGGACAAAGGGTGGGAAGGCAAAGGTGAATGGGAGAACACAGTGCAAGCCCCTAGCACTGTAGGGTTTCTTCTGGGTTTGAGCAGGAAAACTGGCCTGTTTGATGCACTGGGCTCTGCTCCAGTGATAAAGGGCCCTACACATTGAATGCAGTTAATTCTGCTTCTGAAAAACCATCATTTCTTAAATGGTTCTTGAATCCCTGAGAAGCATCTCTAGAGAAAATTGGGGCATGCATGTCATGAAGGCTCATTTGGAAATACGGAGTTCAGATAAGAGCAGTAAAAACATTTTTATAGACATATTTTATGTTGAGGACTTTGCTAAATATTAGTTAAGGCTGAAGGTGCTGCACACAAGGTGTGGTTTCTTATTTGGCTGCAGTACTGGTTCCTGGTATGAGTCAGTTCTTCAGCAGTGTCTGGGCTAGTGCAGCAGACCCAAAGTGCTCTGGCTGGTGATGTCTCTTTGCTATGGGAATTAGGTATTGCTTATGTAAAATAGGAAGATTTTCCATATCTGCCATCCAAATTTGTTCTCTTGTAGCATTTGCAAGAATCAGTTTCTTCATCAGAAAGAGCCAAACATGTTTTTTCACAAGTGAACAACACCAGGTCATACCATTGGGCTGCTAAATAACCTGGTGGTTGGTAGGGCTGTTGTGCTGTGGCTGTAGCAGCAGGAGCTGTTAACCTAATTCTTCTTTTGTCCTCTGCTGGTATGGGCTGGCTGATGTATGATAGTAAGTTTTTTCTGGCAGTTGCATGTTTGTTGTGATGATTTCTCCCCTACTTCATTCAAAGTAAGTACTGAATAAACCATGACCCAGTTTCTCCTCAGATAATACGAGGACTTGCCAACAAATGTTAGGTCAGGATTTAGAAATGGCATGTCTGTTAAATCTTCAAGTCTTTTTGGCTTCCTGGGTAGTTATTATGCAGACATGATGTGAAGCTCCTTCCTCAGGTGGAGGGACTAAAGTCTCAGGGTTCAGCATGTTAGTTACCATCCCAGAGGCTATTCCTTGCCATTTTTGTACAAACAAAGTAAATAGTTTGCTGCAGCCTGGCAGTTCAAGGGCTGGCACAGCTTGCTTCAAAAGCTTCAGTGTCTCTACCTTGGCTGCTGTCCAGTGAATGGCTTCTCCAGCATCTGGAGCAATAGTTGGTATCAGGAATTTTGCCACTTCCTCAAAAGCAGGTACCTATCCTACAACTCCTAAGAAGGTGTTTGTTTCTAGTAACTGTTTGGTGACCATTTTGAATATTTTTAATATGGTTTTCGGATAAACACCACTCCTTTTGCTGGATAATGTAACCCAGACATTCTATGCTTCTCTTATGAAAAGTGTCATTTATATGGAGAGGTCCAATGGCCCTTTTTAGCTACAGAAAATAGTAAAGAATGGGTGTCAGCCATAAAAGAACCTTTGGCTACTAATAAATCATCAATGTATTGTATAAAAAATGTGGGTTTTTTTCCAAACATAGAACCCTCCAGAACTTTTAGTAAACATTTTAGAAAAACAGTGAAGGACTGAGGAAGCTCAGGATGCNTTTTAATCAAGAAAGGAATCCTGTGGTGCAGTTTAGAGCTGAGCAAATCAGCTGTGAAACCACTGAGGGGACAAAGGGTGGGAAGGCAAAGGTGAATGGGAGAACACAGTGCAAGCCCCTAGCACTGTAGGGTTTCTTCTGGGTTTGAGCAGGAAAACTGGCCTGTTTGATGCACTGGGCTCTGCTCCAGTGATAAAGGGCCCTACACATTGAATGCAGTTAATTCTGCTTCTGAAAAACCATCATTTCTTAAATGGTTCTTGAATCCCTGAGAAGCATCTCTAGAGAAAATTGGGGCATGCATGTCATGAAGGCTCATTTGGAAATACGGAGTTCAGATAAGAGCAGTAAAAACATTTTTATAGACATATTTTATGTTGAGGACTTTGCTAAATATTAGTTAAGGCTGAAGGTGCTGCACACAAGGTGTGGTTTCTTATTTGGCTGCAGTACTGGTTCCTGGTATGAGTCAGTTCTTCAGCAGTGTCTGGGCTAGTGCAGCAGACCCAAAGTGCTCTGGCTGGTGATGTCTCTTTGCTATGGGAATTAGGTATTGCTTATGTAAAATAGGAAGATTTTCCATATCTGCCATCCAAATTTGTTCTCTTGTAGCATTTGCAAGAATCAGTTTCTTCATCAGAAAGAGCCAAACATGTTTTTTCACAAGTGAACAACACCAGGTCATACCATTGGGCTGCTAAATAACCTGGTGGTTGGTAGGGCTGTTGTGCTGTGGCTGTAGCAGCAGGAGCTGTTAACCTAATTCTTCTTTTGTCCTCTGCTGGTATGGGCTGGCTGATGTATGATAGTAAGTTTTTTCTGGCAGTTGCATGTTTGTTGTGATGATTTCTCCCCTACTTCATTCAAAGTAAGTACTGAATAAACCATGACCCAGTTTCTCCTCAGATAATACGAGGACTTGCCAACAAATGTTAGGTCAGGATTTAGAAATGGCATGTCTGTTAAATCTTCAAGTCTTTTTGGCTTCCTGGGTAGTTATTATGCAGACATGATGTGAAGCTCCTTCCTCAGGTGGAGGGACTAAAGTCTCAGGGTTCAGCATGTTAGTTACCATCCCAGAGGCTATTCCTTGCCATTTTTGTACAAACAAAGTAAATAGTTTGCTGCAGCCTGGCAGTTCAAGGGCTGGCACAGCTTGCTTCAAAAGCTTCAGTGTCTCTACCTTGGCTGCTGTCCAGTGAATGGCTTCTCCAGCATCTGGAGCAATAGTTGGTATCAGGAATTTTGCCACTTCCTCAAAAGCAGGTACCTATCCTACAACTCCTAAGAAGGTGTTTGTTTCTAGTAACTGTTTGGTGACCATTTTGAATATTTTTAATATGGTTTTCGGATAAACACCACTCCTTTTGCTGGATAATGTAACCCAGACATTCTATGCTTCTCTTATGAAAAGTGTCATTTATATGGAGAGGTCCAATGGCCCTTTTTAGCTACAGAAAATAGTAAAGAATGGGTGTCAGCCATAAAAGAACCTTTGGCTACTAATAAATCATCAATGTATTGTATAAAAAATGTGGGTTTTTTTCCAAACATAGAACCCTCCAGAACTTTTAGTAAACATTTTAGAAAAACAGTGAAGGACTGAGGAAGCTCAGGATGCTCAGGATTGAGGAGACTTTTGAGAGCCAGCACTGGGGAGACTTTACCAAAAAACAAGGGTTTTTTTTTTGTGTTGGAAGTTTAAGACAAAATCCACTTACATCTGTCAGAGTTATTCTTAATTAAAATAAGCAGCTGATGACAGGGGTTTTTTTATTCTCCCTTTGTCTTCTCACATAACTTAATGCTATGTAGAATTTCTTGTTTATGTACCATTTTATACATTTACATGAGGTTTTCATTCCTTCTGTTTTTGTTCTATGAACAACACATGCACTTTCTAAGAGGATTAAGTTTCATATTCTTAGTATTGTAGTCTTTGGCTTTTTTAGTTAGTCTTATTTACTGTTGGTTTCTGCACATTTCAAATTGGAGCAATGTGTGTTGAAATGATATGGATACACTGTTTCTGAGAAGTATGATAACAAGAGGCACTAATTAGCTGCTGTAAAGTACACAGGCTGCATGGCCATTTGCTGAAAGCTAGGCAGACAATGTGGAAAACACACTGTCTAGGGGCAAAACATTGTACTTTGTAGTATCTATTTCCACGTTAAAACTGGAGGTGATTTTTTCCTTTTTGTGTATTTGGTTTATATTGTCTAAATTCTCCAAAATATCCTTATTTATTGTAGTAACAGGCTTTGGTTCTTGCCAGAATTGCTCAAGGGAGAACTCTTAATCTGCTTGTTCTTTACAGTCAGGTTTTTGGCAAAATATGCTCCAAATGTACTTAAGTACACTTACGAAGCACTGTAACTCAAAGAAATCCATCATCAGAGTGTACTGAATCTGTTTTGAGTGGGAAATGTCACATGGATACAAAGTGTGACAGACGTAATGATGCAGTTTTGGCTTTTAGCTCTCTGAAAACTGAGGGAAACTGTAAAATTATTAATTTTTTTTTTAAATCAGGCACTCTACTCTGGTTTCTGAGCCATTAGGATGCTGTTTGGATTACTCATTTTAAAGTTTTGGGTTTTTTTTCCCCCTCTCAAACATTAGTGTGTGATACCAACATCTTTGTGAAGGGGTAATTCTAGTCCCATTTACCTATTTTATTAATTAGAGCAATGAAGCACAGAGAAAGTAAGGCCTTGATTTACAAACGCCCTCAAGTGCCAGCACAAATAGTCCAGCTGGTTGTCCATGCAGCAGCTCACTACAGCCTCTCTGTCTCTGCCTCACACTGTTGCTCACAGTGCAGAGAAGTGCTGTCACGTTGAGCTTCAGGCAGCCCCTTATATGCCAGTCCCTTGGGCATGCAGCTCCCCAGTGTCCTGGAGGGTACTTCTGAGGGCACCTGAAGCCAATGCAGCTAGGTTCCAGATCTGGCTTTGAGAGGTAACCTCAAGGCTGCTGTAAGCAGCAAAGAAACAGGCTGTAGTTGTCCAATAGGACCACTAAGGAAGCTCAGTCAGTTGCATGCAATAAAAGGAAGATTAGTATTTGATTTTTTAATTTTTTTTTTTTTTTTTT